>JAREIK010013524.1:0-65818 GCA_029783825.1 Sapria himalayana
TAATAATCTTGATAATTATATATAATGTAAAATCATTATAAATAATTTTATTAATAGTTATTATAATAATGATCAATAAATAAATTAATGAACTATTATTAATTAGAATGATATAAATTAAAATATAATTGTAAAATCTAAAATTATTAAAAATTAAATTAAAATAAATTACTAAATAATAATATTTTGTTTTAAAAATTTTGCCTAATTTTATGATCTTATATTTTTTTCATGAAAAATAAATTATTTAAATTATATCTATTTTACTAATAATTTATTTTGTAATTAATATTTAAATAAAAATAAACTGATAAATAATTAAAATGAATAATTTAAATTTTAATGAATACTAATAAAAATGAGATTTATTATTTATTATTTAAAGTATACTTATTTAAAGGCTTATGTCTTTATGGTCTTCGAGGTTTAGGGTTTAGTCATTAAGAATTTAGGTATTTTGTGGTTTATTGATTTTATTTAAAAATCTAATAACAAAAAAATTATTTTTTTTATTTTTTCTTATTTTCAAATGTTATAACCTTTGAAAACTTAATAATTTTTAAATTTTTTTAAAATGTGAATATATTATTTTGTTATAATAATCTAAATAATTATATATTATGTAAATTCAATATAAATAATTTTTTTTATAGATATTATGATGACGATAATAAATAAATTAATAAACTATTATTAATAAGATAGATATTATATTTAGTAATAATAAATATTATAACTATATATAATATAAACTAAATATAAATAATTTTATTGATAGATATTATATTAATTTTCAAAAAATAAATTAATAAACTAGTATTAATATGATTGATATAAATTAAAATATAATTTAAAAACCTAATATGATTCAAAATCAAAGTAAAATATATTACTAAATAACAATTTTTTTAGTTTTTGCATCATTTTATAAGCTTATATGTTTTTTTGTTGAAAAATATATTATTTAAATTATATTTGTCACTCATAATTTATTTTGTAATTAATATTTCTATAAATTATTTAAATTATATTTAAAGGTTACGAGTTTAACGGTTTAGGTATTAGGGGATTCGAGGATTAGGAATTTAGAGATTTGTATATTTAGGCATTTAATGGTTTATAAGTTTTATTTAAACAATGATATATCAAAAAATTTATTTTTGTTATTTTTTCTCATTTTTGGATGTTATAACCTTTGAAAATATAATAATTTTTATGTTTTTTTATATATGTGAATACTATATTTAGTTATGATAATCTTAATAATTATATATCATGTAAATTCAATATAAACATTTATATTGAAATATATTATATTAATGATCAAAAATAAATTAATAAACTAATATTAATAAGATAGATATTATTTTAAATATATTTGCATAACGTAAATTTATTTAAAATCAAAGTAAAATATATTACAAAATAATACTTTCTTTGATGTTTTGCTTCTTTTTATAAGTTTATATTTTTTTATTAAAAGTAAATTATTTAAATTATTTTTGTCTTCCTCATAACTTATTATTAATTTATAATTCTATAAAAATAAACTAATAAATAATTAAAATGAATATTTAAAATTATAATGAATACAAATAAAATTGAAATTTATTATTTATTATATAGGATATACTAGTTTAATGGTTTAAGTATTTTGGTGTTTTGGGATTTAGTGATTTAAGTGTTTAGGCCTTAAGTGATTTATTGTTTTTATTTAAAGAATGAAAAAATAAAAAATTTAATTTTTTGATTTTTGTTAATTTATGAAGGTTATAACCTTAGAAAATATAATAATTTTTAATTTTTTTAAATGTGAATATAATATTCAGTAATAATAATCTTAATAATTATATATAATGTAAACTGAATATAAATAATTTTATTAATAGATATTATAATAATGATCAATAAAATATGATTAACTATTATTAATAAGAATGATATAAATTAAAATATAATTGCAAAATCTAAACTGATTCAAAATATAAATAAAATATATTACTAAATAATATATTTTTGTTTTTAAAATTTTGCCTCATTTATAAGGATATATATTTTTTTTATAAAAAATAAATTATTTAAATTAGATCTGTCTCACTAATAATTTCTTTTGTAATTAATATTTCTATAAAAATATACTGATAAATAATTAAAATAAAAATTAAAAATTATACTTAATAAAAATTAAATTGAGATTTATGATTTTCTATTAATGTACACATGTTTAATGGTTTAAGTATTTAGAGGTTTTGTCATTTAGGAGTTTAGCAATTTATGTTTTCAGGCATTTAGTGGTTTATAGGTTTTATTTAAACAATAAAATAACAAAAAAAAATTTGTAATTTTTTCTCATTTTCATAGGTTATAACCTTTGAAAATATAAGAATATTTAAAATTTGTTGAAATGTGATTACAAAATTTAATTATAATAATATTAAAAATTATATATCATATAAATTCAATATAAATAATTTTATTAATAGATTATATAATAATGATCAAAATTTTAAATAATAAACTATTAATAAAAAGATTAATATTAATTAAAAAATATTTACAAAACCCAAATTGATTCAAAATTAAATTAAATATATTACTGGATAATAATTTTTAATTTTTAAATTTTTACTTCTTTTATAAGCATATATATTTTTTTGATTAAAAACTAAGTATTAAAATATATATGTCGCTCTCATAATTTAATTTGTACTAACTATTTCTATAAAAATAAACTAATAAATAATTAAAATGAATATATAAAACTATAATAAATAGAAATAAAAATTAGATTTATTAATTATTAAGTAGTATATAGTGGTTTAATGATTTATGTATTTAGGTATAATGAGGTTTAAGAGTTTACTGATTTAACCGTGCATGCATTTAGTGGTTTATAGGTTTTATTAAACAAATAAAATAATAAAAAATTTATTTTTATTATTTTTTGATATTTTCAAAGGTTATAACCTTTGAAAATATAATAATTTTTAAATTTTTTTAAAATGTGAATACAATATTTAGTTATAATAATCATTATATTTATATATCATATAAATTCAATATAAACAATTTTATTGATAAATATTCTAATATTGATCAAAAAATAAATTAATAATCTATTATTAATAAGATAGATATCAATTAAAATATAATTACAAAACCTAAAATGATTCAGAAGAAAAGCAAAATATATTACTATATAATAATTTTTTATTTTGAAATTTTTTTTCTTTTAAAAGGTTTATCAATAATTTTTGATGAAAAATAATTTATATAAATTATATTTGTCTAACTCAATTTATTTTGTAATTAATATTTATATATAAATAAACAAATAAATAATTAAAATGAATATTTAAAATTATTATGAAACAAAAATGAGATTTATTATTTATTATTTATTATTTTGGGATACCGGTTTTATTTTAATTAGATATGTCTTACTAATAATTTATTTTGTTATTTATATTTTCTATAAAATAAATTGATAAATAATTAAAATAAAAATTTAAAATTATATTGAATAAAAATTAAAATGAAATTTATGATTTATTATTAATGTATACCAGTTTAATGATTTAAGTATTAGAGGTTTTGTCGTTAGGAGTTTAGCGATTTATGTTTTTAGGCTTTTAGTGGTTTATAGGTTTTATTTAAAAAAAATAAAATAAAATAAAAATTTATATAATTTTTTATCATTTTCATAGGTTATAATACTTGAAAAAATAAAATATTTAAGATTTTTTGAAATTTTAATACGATATTTTGTTATAATAATATTAATAATTATATATCATTTAAAGTTAATATAAATAATTTTATTGATAGATATTATAATAATGATCAAGAATTAAATTTATAAACTATTAATATTAAGATAGATATTAATTAAAAAATATTTACAAAACCCAAATTGATTCAAAATTAAATTAACTTATATTACTTGATAATAATTTTTAATTTTTGAATTTATACTTCTTTTATAAGTGTATATTTTTATTAGATAAATAATATATTATTTAAATTATATTTGTCCTACTCATAATTTATTTCATAATAAATATTTCTAAATTAATACACTAATAAATAATTAAAATGAATATTTAAAAATATAATAAATAGCAATAAAAATTAGATTTATTAATTATTAAGTAGTATTTAGCGGTTTAATGGTTTATGTATTTAGGCATAAAGGGGTTTAGGAGTTTACTGATTTAACTTTATATGCATTTAGTAGGACTCCTCACGGGACTTGGAGATTCACGACCCGACCCGAAGTCTTGTCCCGATAGAATCGGGACTGTGAAAAATCTGTTGACTTTGACTTTTCTCGTCCCATTCTGTCACATATTTTTTCTTTTGGGACGGTTATGGATCTTAACCAATATCCATCCCGAGAACCATCCCGTCCTAAAAAACCAATACTAGAACCATGAATATATATATATATATATAACATGAAAATGCCACCAATTCTACTACTGCCCATCCAATTCCGACGCACCTATTGCTGTTCTGATTAGTTCCAGGCCACCTCACACTGTTCCAGCCATGTTCAGTTAGGTCCAACCCTTGTCCGTCACACTTCTGGTTGTCTCCACCGTGTCTCAGATGCCACCAGCCTTTTAGTTTGTTTTTCTGACGAGAATTGAGTGATTAATTATTATTATTATTATGTGTCTCAGTCAGTTTTGTTGAGTATTGGTTGTGGTGTTGTGGTTGGGCCGAATGAGCGGGCCAAATGTGTTACAGTCAGTTTTGTAGAGCTTGCTTGTTTGAAATATTTATATGTATTTATACTTAACATATCATATTAATTAATGGCAATGCAGATGGCATAATCCAGTGGTAAATGAAAAATACAATAAATTGAAGATGATCACATCTCAAATGATCAAAGTACTGATAAATCCAATCCTCATCCTTTCACGAACCCTCCTATTGTTACGGTAGATTCTTCAATTCCAATTGTAAAAGAAAGTCAAGGTACATCTGAACCTCAAGCTCATAAAAAGTATAAGTCTGCTGTTTGGGAAACTTATGAGATATTAGGTGATTTATTGGAAAATGAAACTGGTAGGGTAGTTTGTATATGGTGTAGGAAAGAATACTTGGCAAAAGGTGATCAAGGTACTTCGGGTTTGTGGAAATACTTGAGAAAGACTTGTATGAAATTTCCACCCAAAAAAGAATTAATATAAGCTTACAAAGGTAAAGAAAAGTCACAATCTTTGTTGAGTTTCACTAAAGGTACTAGTTCAGAGGATAACAAATTACCTTGTTGGCAATTTGATCAACAACTAGTTAGGGAGGCTTTGGTGAAAATGATCATAAAGATGAATTGCCATTTTTTTTGTTGAGAGGGATGAGTTTAAAGAGTTTTGTGAAGTTAGTGTGCCTCAATTTTAAATTCCATCAAGGCACTCTATACTGAGGGATTGTTTTTCTTTGTTTATAAAGGAAAAGAAGAAATTATTTGATAGCATATCATCTCATTATTATAGAGTTTCATTGACTACTGACACTTGGACTAGCATTCAAAATTTGTCTTATATATGTTTGACTGTTCATTTCATTGATTATCAATGGAATATGCATAAAAGGCTTTTAACCTTTTGTGTAGTTAAAAGTCATTATGGAGTTAATATTAGAAATGCTATTGAGTTTTGCATGAATGAATGGGGTTTGGGAAATTTGATGTTCATTAGTTTTGACAATGCATCAAATAATGATGTTGCAGTTGAACAATTGAAAAAAAGGTACGTGAAGAAAAGTATTGTACCTTTGAGAGGCGAGCATTTTCATATGAGATGTTGTGCTCATATCCTAAACTTATTTGTCAGAGATAGCATTGCAGTAGTTGAGGGTGCTATTCAAAAAATTAGAGGTGTGGTTAAATATGTGAGGAGCAGTCCTAAAAGATTAGATATGTTTAAGTTATGTGTTGAAGAAGCAAACTTGACATATGGATTTTCATTGCAATTAGATTGTCCTACAAAATTAAATTTAACTTATTTGATGCTACAAACTGATATAAAATATCAAAAAGAATTTGATAAGTTGGAGGACAAAGATAAAAGGTTTTTGAAGTAGTTTGGTTCAAACGTTCCAAGTGAGAGAGACTGAACAAACGCCAAAATTTTGGCTCGTTTCTTGAAAACTTTTTATGAGGTAACTTGTAAATTTTCTAGCTAATAATATTCTACCTCTAGTGTTTATTTTCCTGAGATTATTCGAATTTTGAAAAAAAATTGAGCTTTGTGAAAATAGTAGAGATACAATGGTATCTGAAATGGGCATGAAAATTAGGCATAAATTCAACAAATATTGGGGTTCACTTCGGTCAACAAATATTATGCTTTTTATAGCAGTAGTGTTCGATCCTAGATATAAGTTCAAATATCTCAAGGTTAAGTACACTTAGAATTATCGAGAGGAATTGGCTAAAAATTTGGTGAAAAAGGTTATAAATGCTTTAATTGAGATGATGGATGATTATATAGATTTAAATGAAGATGAATCAAAAGAAGATGATTTCTCTTCTACTTTGTTGATGAAAAATGATGATTTCTTTGATGGTAGTGATACTTATGTTGATTATTTTTTTTGTTGAATTAGAGAAAGAACAAGAAGTTGTAGCTTTGGAAGAGTTGGATAGGTACTTGGAGGACAAACTTGAAAAAAATAGAATTGATTTAGATCTTCTAAACTGGTGGAATGTAAATGAGATTAGGTATCCTTCTTTGGAAAATGTAGCAAGGGATGTATTTGCTATCTAAGCATCTACTATGGCCTACGAATCTACATTTAGCACTGGGGGGAGAACTTTAGATAAATTTAGGAGTTCTTTAATACCTATTACAGCTGAAGTTCTCATATGTCTACAAGATTGGTTGAGTAGCTCAAACAAAACTATTGAAATTGAAGAATTAGTTCAAGACTTTGATGACAATGAATCAGCTTTGTATACAAATTGATCTATATGTAATTTGTTTTTATTTAATAATCTGTTTGTATAACAAAATGTTTTTCTATTTTAATATTTTCAAGTAAGTGCAAGAAAGGAAATATTAAAAGCCCGAGGATGCAGCAGTAGCACAATAACGGAGGACCCATTGTCCGATCAGTGAGCTGAAATTTTTGGAGCAGAGCCTGACTCGTTCCATGATCCGACCCACTGTGGTTAAATGAATTGGATGTTTATTTTTAATATAAAACGATTTGTAATTTTATTTTTCGGGTGGCTGTTTTTGACCCGTTGACAGTTCATCGTCCCTCTCTTCTCTATGCGCAAATTTTCATGACTGCTATGTGCTGCATACTGTAAGTGGTTTCTGTTTTGGTTTTAATCTATAATGCATAAGTGTTTTCTGGTGGAGGTAGCTAGTCGTACTGAGCGACTAGCGACCCACGCTATTTTCAATGTTGATTTTCTCGTTTTTCATTATATCGTGGATGCTTGCTGAATTGGGATTATATTGCTTGTTTTTATGTGTTTCTGTTGTTTCTATTTTTAATCTCACTACCGTGGAAGTGCAATTACCAAACAATTGGTATTAGAGCAAGGTTTGAGATTTTTTGACCAATTGTGCTATTAGGGTTTGAGATTTTTTTGTACAAGCAATATTCTGTTGAAATAGCTGGAACCCTAAATACCACGATTGAGAAATTCAATTGTAGAAATGGGTTTAGTATGTGGTAGATTAAAATGCGAGCTCATTTGAAACACTTCGATATTTGGAGTCCTCTAGGTTCAAGGCTTCGGTCCACACACTGCTGCTACTCTTGGAATAACCGAGGCTGAGTCTTGGAGACGTGAAGAGAAAGCACACTCCACCATTATGTTAAGCTTGTCGGATGAAGTCATTGCAGAGGTAGCAAATGAGGAATCTACTGCAGGACTGTGGCTCAAGCTTGAGTCTCTGTACATGACTAAATCATTGACGAACAAGCTTCTGTTGAAGAGAAGGCTATTCATACTGAGGATGCAAGAGGGAACCTCTTTCAAGAAGCATCTGGATGACTTGAACAGCATCCTCATGTACCTTAAACGTGCGGATGCTAAGGTGGATAATGAGGATGCTACACTTCTACTCTTGGTTTCTCTTCCTCCTTCCTATGCAAATTTTGTTGAATCTCTCATTGTGGGAAAGGAGGAGATTACACTATAGGATGTTTGGGCTACCCTACACTCCAGAAAGATGAGGCAGAAGGTAGCGGTTGAAAGACTTGAACAACATCCTGCTGGACTGTTGGTGACAAACAGGAGGCCACAACCTATTCCATTCAAGAAGAAGGGAAATAAGATTCAGAAGAGGTCAAAGGAGGGTGACATTTGTCACTACTGTAAACAGAAAGGGCATTGGAAAACTAAGTGCCCGAAGAAGAGAGCAAGGCTGGAACAGCAAGGTCAACCTAACCCCCCACCTACTGCTGTTGTGATTTTTGATGATCTAGATGTTGGAGAAGACCTTGTGTTGGTAATCTCCACAACGATCTTAAGATCAGATTCTTGGATCCTGGATACTGGTACTTCCTTCCATATAAGCACTCACTTGGAGTGGTTCAGCAAATATGACAAGAAGGAAGCTGGCCATGCTATGGTGGGGAACAATCAACCATGTAAGGTGGTTGGAATCGGCACAGTCAGACTGAGAACTTGGGATGGCTAAATTGTCTCACTTTCAAATGTGAGATATGTCCCTGAGATGATAATGAATCTCATTTCTCTTGGTGTTCTGGATGATCAGGGATATTCATTCAGTGGTATAAAGGGAACACTGAATGTTCACCGAGGAGATGATGTTGTACTTAAGGGGCAAAAGACTGGAATGCTATACACACTGATAGGTTCCACAGTGACAGGGGCTATTGCTGTCACATCCAGAGAGCCAGCATCTGAAGACAAAGCTGAACTTACTAGACTGTGGCATATGCGGCTCGCACATATGGGAGACAAAGGTATGAAAATTCTCTCTGATCTTAATCTTCTTGTTGGTCATAGAGTCAGTAAGTTAAATTTATTTGATCATTGTGTTTTTGGTAAGAAACATAGAACTAAGTTTGTAAGGCCATACACTGTACAAACAGTATTTTGGATTATATCCATGCTGACTGTTGGGGCCCTTCTAGAGTCACATCTCTTGGGGGTGCTCAATTTTATTTATGTTTAGTTGATGATTACTCTAGGATGTCCTGGGTATTCATGATGAAACATAAATCTGAGACTTTTATAAAGTTTAAGCAGTGGGTTAGCTTAGTAGAAAATCAAACACAAAAGAAGGTTAAACTATTACGAACAGATAATGGTCTAGAATTCTGCGCGTCTGAATTTGAGGAATTCTGTAATGACAAAGGTATAGCTAGACACAAGACTTTTAGGGACACTCCTCAGCAAAATGGCATTGCTAAAAGAATAAACCAAACTCTTCTGGAGAGAACATGATGTATGCTCTCTCAAATAGGCTTAGGCAAAGTGTTTTGGGCTGAAGCTGTTAATACAGCATGCCATCTGATAAATAGATCACCACATAGTGGAATTAACTTTAAAATTCCATTTGAAGTGTGGACTGGTAAACCTGCAGATTATTCCAATCTGAAGGTGTTCGGGTGTATTGCCTACTATCATGTAAATGATGGTAAGCTTGAACCTCGAGCACGCAAGAAAATATTTGTTGGTTATGGTGATGGAGTCAAGGATTTCGTATCTGGTCACCATCTGAAAAGAGAGTTATACTCTCTAGGAGTGTTACCTTCGATGAATTTGTCATATTAAGACAAATACCTTGTCCTATCCAGTTACCTGATGTTCCCCAAGCTGAACTTAAGGTGGAGATAAAATCTGAATTTGTAGCTCCAGGAAGGATGCTTGTTGTCTCTAGACAAATGATAGCTAATCATGAAAATGATGTTAGGTCTATTACTGAACTTGATCCTGAACCTGTACCTGAAAAGTCTACTCCCTATTGTATTGCAAGGGATAGACAAAGGAGGGTAAACATAGGTCCTCCTTTGAGATTCGGCTTTGATGAGTTTGTACGATTTGCCCTACAAGTTGCCGAAGAAATTGACATTCCTGAACCATCCTCCTTCAAGAATGCTGTTAATTGTTCTGAGTCTGAGTCATGGTTGGTTGCCATGAATGAAGAAATTGAATCTCTTCATAAGAATGGTACCTAGATCATTGTACCCAAACCAAAAGGGAGAAAGATAGTTTCTTGCAAGTGGATTTTCAAGAAAAAAAATGATGCCTCTATTGCTGGTGCTATAAAATTTAAGGCATGTTTAGTTGCAAGAGGCTTCAGTCAGAAAGAGGGTATCGATTATAATTAGATATTTTCTTTTGTAGTTAGACATACCTCAATTAGGGTGCTTCTAGCATTAGTGGCACATCAGAACCTTGAACTTAGGCAACTAGATGTCAAAACTGCTTTTCTTCATGGAGATCTCGATGAAGAGGTCTTCATGAGCTAGCCTGAGGGTTTTGAGGTATCAGGCAAGGAAACCCATGTGTGCAAGCTTCTAAAGTCCCTTTATGGACTTAAGCAGTCTCCCTGTCAGTGGTACAAGAGATTTGATTGTTTCATGACTAGTCATGAATACAGTAGGTGTGACCATGCCAACTGTGTTTATTTCAAAAGGCACAAGGATGAGTCATATATCTACTTACTATTGTATGTAGATGATATGCTTATTGCTGCCAGAAATAAATCTGATATCCAGGAACTGAAAGATCTCCTCAGTTCTGAATTTGATATGAAAGATCTTGGAGGAGCAAAGTAAATTTTAGGTATGGAAATATTCAGAGATAGTTTTAAAAGAAAATTGTTTCTTTCACATAAACAATATATTCAGAAACTTTTATCTAGATTTGGAATGGCTTCTTGTAAGCCTCTATCCATATCATTTGCTTCTAACCTCCATCTGACATTAGAATGTTGTCCTCAATCTAAATCTGACAAGGAATAAATGTCTAAGGTTTTTTATTCTAGTGCTGTCGGGAGCCTCATGTATCTTATGGTGCGCACCCGACCTGATATTTCTCATGCAGTAAGTGTAGTGAGTAGGTTTATGATAAACCCTGGTCAAGAGCACTGGAAAGCTGTTAAGAGGATACTTAGGTATATCAAGGGGACTTCTGATGTTGGTCTGATATTTGGTAATGAATCTGAACTTTTGCTAGTAGGATATTCTGATTATGACTATGCAGAGATGTTGACAGTAGACGGTCTATGACTGGTTATGTCTTCACTGTATGTGGTTCTGTAGTTAGCTGGAAAGCCACACTACATTCTTCTGTTACTTTATCTTCTACTGAAGTAGAGTATATGGCTCAGACTAAAGCTACGAAGGAAGGGATATGGCTGATAGGTTTTCTCAAGGACTTTGGTCTTTATGAAGAGGTTGCAACAGTAATCTGTGACAACCTCAGTGCTATCTGTTTAGCAAAAGACTAAGTGCACCATGAGAGGACAAAGCACATAGATGTGCGATATCATTTCATTTGATCTGAGAAGAGGGTACAAGTAAAGATGATTGCAACTTCTGAAAATCCATGCTGACATGTTTACCAAACCTGTCACTCTGAATAAGTTAAGACACTGTCTTGACTTACTGAACATATCAAATCAGATGTAGTCTTTTTGGACTAACTGTTTATAGAGAGTATCTCTCTATCTGTATGCAAAACAAATTAAGGTAGAGATTGCTGTATATGTAATTTATTTTTATATAATAATTTGTTTGTATAACAAAATGTTTTTTTGTTTTAATATTTTCATGTAAGTGAATGAAAGGAAATATTAAAAGCCCGGAAATGTAGTAGTAGCACAATAACGAAGGTCCCGCTGTCTGGTCAGCGAGTCGAAATTTTTGGAGTAGAGCCTGACCAGTTCCATTATCCGATCCACTACAGTTAAATGAACCGGATGTTTATTTTTAATATAAAATGATTTGTAATTTTATTTTTCGGGTGGTTGTTTTTGACCCGTTGAACTGTTCATCGTCCCTCTCTTCTCTCTGTGTGAATTTTCACGACTGCTGTGTGCTGCATACTGTAAGACATTTCCATTTTGGTTTTAATCTGTAACGCATAAGCATTTTCTGGTGGAGGTAGCTAGTCACATTGAGCGACTAGCGAACCACATTATTTTCGGTGTTGATTTTCTCGTTTTTGATTTTGTCGTGATGCTTGCTGAATTGAGATTATATTGCTTGATTTTTTGTGTTTTCTGTTGTTTCTGTTTTTAATTTCACTACCGTGGAAGCGCAATTACCCAACACAAATCTTGTAAAATTTAATTTCACTTTTACTTATTTTATTCATTCAATTTAATAAAAATATTGTTCAATTACAATTTTCAAAGGGGTCTCAAGATCCAAATATTCTTCCAACTATAGTTGGCCAACTAAATTTGGAATGAGTGTATTACATTTTATAAGGTAATATTTTGTTTTTTTATTACTCTTTCATCTTAGAAATTTATGTCTACATGAGTAACATGTTTTCATCTTTGGTTGTCCTTCTACAGTGGAGGAAGAAAAGGGAGGAGTTGTAGAAGAGATAATTAATTGGGTTTGGATTTTCATTGTTGTTCCGGGACGGACCTTTGAAATGATTATTATCATGGTTGTTATTAGTTGTATTTTTTTTGTTATATTAAGCTGCCTAATTTTAGCAATTACTTAAGTAGTAATTGCTGCTACCAATATTTGTGGTCATCTTAAGCTATTCCATAATATTTTAAGTAATTTTTTAATAAACGTAGTATTGCTATTATGGTTAACTTTCACTCGGCTGATCAAAGCCATCTTGTGAGAAAATAAAGAACCAAATTAAGCACACAACTTTGTCCTATTCTATTGAACATTTCTATCATTTTCTGCACATCAAAGCTTTTGACAAGGTAATGGAACTCGTTTGCGGTATTGAGGCTATTTGACAAAACAAAAATCGGCCCAATTTGAGTTTGAAAGATACATAACTAAGGAATGATAAATGGTATAACAAAAGGTTTCGACATGAATTAACTTGGCCGATTTGAAGAAAATAAATTGAAAAAAAATGTCTGAACTCCATTCTGTCCTGGAACCGTTTTATCCTACCCAAAATTTCTGATTTACGTCTCGTCCCATCTCGATATTTTAAACCTATGGGATGGGTGTTGATCTTCAAAAAAAAATCTTTGAACTATGGGAAAGGACTGGAGATTTGTAATCCCCATGCCTTCTCGTCCTATGAGCACCCATAGCATTTAGTGGTTTATAGGTTTTATTTAAAAAATAAAATAACAAACAATGTAATATAACCTTTGAAACTATAACAATTTTTAATTTATTTTAAAATGTGAATACTATATTTAGTTATAATAATCTTAATAATTATATATCATGTAAATTCAATATAATCAATTATATTGATATATATTATAATACTGATCATACAAATGATTAATAAATTATATTTGTCTAACTCAATTTATTCTGTAATTAATAATAATATAAAAATAAATGAATAAATAATTAAAATGAATATTTTAAATTATAATGAAAAAAGTAATATTGAGATTTAATATTTAATATTTATTATTTAGTGTATACCGGTTTAAAATGATTATATATTTAGGGGTTTCGAGATTTAGGAGTTCTTGATTTAAGTATTTAGGCATTTAGTGGTTTATAGTATTTATTTAAACAATGAAATAAAAAAAATTATTTTTGTTATTTTTTCACATTTTCAAAGGTTTTAACATTTGAAAATATAATAATTTTAAAATTTTTTTAAAATGTGAATAAAATATTTAGTAATATTAATCATTATAATTATATATAATATAAACTAATTATAAATAATTTTATTGATAGATATGATATCAATTATCAAAAAATAAATTAATAAACTATTATTAAAATGATAATATAAATTAAAATATAATTACAAAACCTAAAATGATTCAAAATCAATGTAAAATTTATTACTAAATAATAATTTTTTGTTTTTAAATTTTTACTTCTTTTTATAAGATTATATTTTTTTTATTAAAAGTAAATTATTAATATTATATTTGTCTGACAAACTATTTATTTTGTAATTAATATTTATATAAAAAATAAACTAATAAATATTTAAAATGAATATTTAAAATTATAATGAATACAAATTAAAATGAGATTTAAGATTTATTATTGCTGTATATGTAATTTATATTTTGATAATATGTTTGTATAAACAAATATTTTTTTTTAATATATACATGTAAGTGCAAAAAAAGAAATATTAAGAGGCTAGGGATGCAGCAGTAGCACAATAACAGAGGTCTCGCTGACCGAACAACGGGCCGAAATTGGAGCAGAGCCTGACCCATCTCATGATCCGACCTGCTCCGGTTAAATGAACCGAGAGAAATTTTAATATAAAATGTTTTGTAATTTTATTTTCGGGTGGCTGTTTTTGAACTCGTGGAATTGTTCATCATCTCTCTCTCTCTCTTCTCTCTGTGTGATTTATCGTGACTATTCTGTGTGCTAAATACTGTAAGACATTTCTGTTGGTTTAATCTGTAACGCATAATCATTTTTTGGTGGATTTAGATAGTCGTACTGAGTGACTAGCGAACCACGATTTCCAAACAATTATATATGATATACCGGTTTAATGGATCGATTATTTAGGGGTTTTGTTGTTTAGGAGTTTAGCAATTTATGTTTTCAGGCATTTTGTGGTATATAGGTTATATTTATATAATAAAAAAATATATATTTTTTTGATTTTTTATGATTTTCAAAGGTTACCTTTAAAAATAAAATAATTTTTATAATCTATTGAAATGTGAATACCATATATAATTATATTAATCTTATTAATTAAATATCATATAAATTCAATATAAATAATTTTAATGATAGATATTATAATAATGATCAAAAATTAAATTAATAAACTATTATTAATAATATTAATATTAATTAAAATATATTTACATAACACAAAATAATTCAAAATTAAATAAAAATATATTACTAAATAATAATATTTAATTTTTAAATTTTTTCATTTTTTTATAAGCTTATATTTTTTATGATTAGAAATAAATTATTTAAATAATATCTGTCTTACTCGAAATTTATTTAGTAATTAATTTTTTTAAAAATTAAAATATAAATAATTAAAATGAATATTTAAAATTATAATAAATAGAAATAAAAATGAGATTTATTATTTATTAAGTAGTACAAAGCTGTTATAATGTTTATGTATTTAGGGGTTTTGGGTTTTATGAGCTACTGATTTAAGTAAGTAAACATTTAGTGGTCTATAGGTTTTATTTTAAAAAGAAATAACAAAAAAATTATTTTTTGTATTCTTTCTCATTTTTTAAGATTAAAATCTTTGAAAATATAATAATTTTTTAATTTTTTTCAAATGTGAATACAATAATTATTTATAATAATCATAATAATTATATATAACATAAATTCAATATAAACAATTTTATTCATAGATATTGTAATAATTATCAAAAAATAAATTAAAAATATATTATGAATAAGATTGATATTTCTTAAAATATACTATCAAAACCTAAAATGATTCAAAAGCAAAGCAAAATATATTACTTAATAATAATTATTTGTTTTTAAATTTTTATTCTTTTTATAAGCTTATCTATTTTTTGATGAAAAATAATTTTTATATATTATTTTTGTAACTCATAATTTATTATATAATTAATATATATATATATATAACTTAACAATCAAAATAAAATTTAAAACTTTTTTCGAAAGTGAATACAATATTTAGTTATAATAATTATTAAATTTATATATCATATAAATTCAATATAAACATTTTTATTGATAAATATTCTAATAATGATTAAAAAATAAATTAATAATCTATTATTAATAAGTTAGCTATCAATTAAAATATAATTATAAAACCTAAAATGATTCATAAATAAAGCAAAATATATTACTATATAATATTTTTTTGTTTTTAATTTTTTTCTTCTTTTATTAAGTTTATCTTTATTTTTTTGTAGAAAAATAATTTATATAAATTATATTTGTATAACTTATAATTTATTTTGTAATTAATATTTATATTAAAATAAACAAATAAATAATTAAAATGAATATTTAAAAGTATAATAAAAAAAATAAAAATGAGATTTATTATTTATTATTTAGGATATACATGTCTAAAAAATTTTCCTATTTAGGGTTTTCGTGATTTAGAAGTTATTGATTTAAGTGTTTATGCATTTAATGGTTTATAGGTTTTATTCAAACAATGAAAAAATAAAAAATTTATTTTTGATATTTTTTCAAATTTTCAAAGGTTATAACATTTGAAAATATAATAATTTTAAAATTTTTTAAAAATGTGAATACAATATTTAGTATTAATAAATATTATTACTATATATAATATAAACTAAATATAAACAATTTTATTCATAGATATTATATCAATTATCATAAAATAAATTAATAAACTATTATTAATATGATAGATATAAATTAAAATATAATTAAAAAAACTAAAATGATTCAAAATCAATGTAAAATTAATTACTAAATAATTCATTTTTATTAGTATTCATTATAATTTTAAATATTCATTTTAATTATTTATCAGTTTATTTTTATAGAAATATTAATTACAAAATAAATTATTAGTGAGACAGATATAATTTAAATAATTTATTTTTAATAAAAAAAATATATATGCTTATACAAATAGGCACAATATTAAAAAATAAATGATTATTTTTAATTAATATATCTTATTTTGATTTTAAATCATTTTAGATTATACAATTATATTTTAATTTATATCATTCTTCTTAATACTAGTTTATTAATTAATTTATTGATCATTATTATAATATCTATTAATAAAATTATTTATATTTAGTTTTAATTATATAAAATTATTAAGATTATTATAACTAAATATTATATTCACATTTAATAATAATTAAAAATTATTATATTTTCAAAGGTTATAACCTTCAAAAATTAAAAAAAAATCAAAAAATTAAATTTTTTGTATTTTCATTCTTTAAATAAAAACTATAAATCACTAAAGGTCTAAACAATTAAATCACGGAACACCTAACTTATAATTATTAAGATTATTATAGCTTAATATTATATTTACATTTGAAAAAATTTAAAAATTATTATATTTTCAAATGTTATAACTATGAAAATGTGAAAAAATTTCAAAAATAATTTTTTTGTTATTTAATTGTTTAAAGAAAACCTATTAACCACTAAATGCCTAAAAACATAAATCCATAAAATTCTAAATGACAAAACCTCTAAATACTTAAACCATTAAACTGGTATACATTTATAATAATTTATAAATCTAATTTTAATTTATATTCAGTATAATTTTAAATTTTTATTTTAATTATTTAATAGTTTATTTTTATATAAATATTAATTACAAAATAAATTATGAGTTAGACAAATATAATTTATATAAATTATTCTTTATCAAAAAAATATAGATAAACTTTTAAAAAGAAAAAAAATATAAAAAAAAATTATTATATAGTAATATATTTTGCTTTGCTTCTGAATCATTTTTGGTTTTGTAATTATATTTTAATTGATATATATCTTATTAATAATAGATTATTATTTTATTTTTTGATAATTATTTGAATATCTATCAATAAAATTATTTATATTGAATTTATATGAAATATAAATATAATGATTATTATAAATAAATATTGAATTTATTTTTGAAAAAAAATTAAAATTTATTATATTTTCAAAGGTTATAACCTTAGAAAATATCAAAAAATAAAAAAAAAATTTTTTTGTTATTTTATTTTTAAATAAAACATATAAACCACTAAATTCTTACACAATTAAATCAGTAAACTACTAAACCCCGTAATACCTAAATACCAAAACCATTAAACCTCTATATAATACATAATAATTAATAAATCTAATTTTTATTTCTATTTATTATAATTTTAAATATTCATTTTAATTATTTAGTAGTTTATTTTTATAGAAATATTTATTCAAAATAAATTATGATTGCGACAAATATAATTTAAATAATTTATTTTTAATCAAAAAAGATATATATGCTTATAAAAGAAGTAAAATTTAAAAATTAAAAATTATTATTCAGTAATATATTTTACTTTAATTTTGAATTAATTGGTGTTTTCTAAATATTTTTTAATTAAAATCTATCTTATAATTAATTGTTTATTAATTAAATTATTTTTTATCATTATTATAATATCTATCAATAAAATTGTTTATATTGAATTTATATGATATATAATTATTAATATTATTATAACTAAATATTGTATTCACATTTCAGAAAATCTTAAATTTTATTATATTTTCAGAGATTATAACATCTGAAAATGAGAAAAAATTACCAATTTTTTTTTTGTTATTTTATTGTTTAAATACAACCTATAAAATACTAAATGCCTAAAAACATAAATCTCTAAACTCCTAAATGTCAAATCCATTAAACTGGAATACATTAATAATAAATCATAAATCTCATTTTAATTTTTATTAAGTATAATTTTAAATTTTTATTTTAATTATTTATCTGTTTATTTTGATAGAAATATTAATTACAAAATAAATTATTAGTGAGACAGATATAATTTAAATTATTTATATTTTATCAAAAAAAAATATATGTTTTATAAAAATAGGCACAATTTTAAAAACAAAAATTTATTATTTAGTAATATATTTTATTTTTATTTTAAATCATTTTAGATTTTGCAATTATATTTTAATTTATATCATTCTTATTAATATTAGTTTATTAATTTTTTATTGATCATTATTATAATATCTATTAATAAAATTATTTTTATTGAGTTTACATTATATATAATTATTAAGATTATTATTACTGAATATTATATTCACATTTAAAAAAAACTAAAAATTATTATATTTTCAAAGGTTATAACATTCAAAAATTAAGAAAAAACAAAAAATTAAATTTTTTGTTTTTTCAATCTTTAAATAAAAACTATAAATCACTAAAGGCATAAACACTAAAATCACTAAACCCCAAAACACCTATATCCCTAAACCATTAAAATTGTATATCCTGAATAATATATAATAAATCTCACTTTTATTTGTATTCATTATAATTTTAAATATTCATTTTAATTATTTTTTAGTTTATATTTATAGAATTATAAATTACAAAATATATTATGAGGAAGACAAATATAATTTAAATAATATAATTTTAAGAAAAATAAATATATACTTATAAAAAGAAGCAAAACATCAAAAACATTATTATTTAGTAATTTATTTTACTTTGATTTTGAATAAATTTAGGTTTTGCAAATATATTTTAAATAATATCTATCTTATTTATAATAGTTTAGTAATTTATTTTTTGATCATTAATATAATATCTAGCAATATAATTGTTTATATTGAATTTATATTAAATATAATTATGAATATTATCAAAACTAAATATAGTATTCACATTTAAAAAAAATTTAAAAATTGTTATATTTTCAAAGCTTATAACCTTATAAAATGAGAAAAAATAACAAAAAATTAATTTTTTGTTATATCATTGTTTAAATAAAACTTATAAACCATTAAATACCGAAACACATAAATCTCTAAAATCCTAAACCCCGAAGTCCCTAAATACTTAAACCTTTAAACTCGTAAACCTTTAATATAATTTAAATAATTTATTGAAATATTAATTACAAAATAAATTATGAGTGAAACAAATATAATTTAAATAATTTATTTTTTATCAAAAAAATATATAATCTTATAAAATGAGTCAAAAACTAAAAAAGAAAAATTATTATTTAGTAATAAATTTACTTTGATTTTTAATCATTAGTTTTTGTAATTAAATTTTAATTTATATCTATCATATTAAGAATAGTTTATTAATTTATTTTTTGATAATTGATATAATATCTATCAATAAATTTGTTTATATTTAGTTTAAATTATATATTGTTATAATAATAATTATTACAAAATATTGTATTCACATTTTTAAAAAATTTTAAAATTATTATATTTTCAAAGGTTATAATCTTTGAAATTTTGACAAAATATCAAATAGAATTTATTTGTTATTTTATTGTTTAAATAAAACCTATCAACCACTAAATGTCTAAATAATTAAATGAATAACTTCTAAATCTTGAAAACCTTAAATATATAATTTTTTTAATGAGATATATCCTAAATAATCAACAATAAATCTCATTTTTATTTTTTTAATTATAATTTTAAATATTCATTTTAATTATTTATTTGTTTATTTTTATATAAATATTAATTACAAAATAATTAATGAGTTAGACAATTATAATTTATATAAATTATTTTTCATCAAAAAAATAAATAAATAAACTTATTAAATGAAAAAAAAATTAAAAACAAAAAATTATTATATAATAATATAATTTGCTTTGCTTTTGAATCATTATTGGTTTTGTAATTATATTTTAATTGATATCTATCTTATTAATAATAGATTATTAATTTATTTGTTGATCATTATTAGAATATTTATCAATAAAATTATTTATATTGAATTTATATGATATTTAAATATAATGATTATTATAAGTAAATATTGAATTCACTTTTAAAAAAAATTTAAAAATTATTATATTTTCAAAGGTTATAAACTTTGAAAATGTGAAAAAATAAAAAAATTATTATTTTTTGATAATTCATTGTTTAAATAAAACCTATAAGCCATTAAATGCCTAAACACCTAATTCAATAACTCCTAAATCTCTAAAACCCTAAATAATAAATAATAATCCTTTTAAACTGGTAACCCTAAATAATAAATAATAAATCTCAAAATTATTTTTTTCATTATAATATAAAATATTCATTTTAATTATTTATTCGTTTATTTTTATATAAATATTAATTACAAAATAAATTATGAGTTAGACAAATATAATTTATATAAATTATTTTTCATCGAAAAATATAGATAAACTTATAAAAAGAATAAAAAATTTAAAAACTAAAATTTATTATATAGTAATATATTTTGCTCTCCTTCTGAATCATTTTTGATTTTGTAATTATATTTTAATTGATATCTATCTTATTAATAATTGTTTATTAATTTATTTTTTGATAATTATTAGAATATTTATGAATAAAATTGTTTATATTGAATTTATATGATATATAAATATAATGATTATTATAACTAAATATTGAATTCACTTTTGAAAAAAATTTAAAAATTATTATATTTCCAAATGTTATAAACTTTGGAAATATGAAAAAATAATAAAAATAAATTTTATGTTATTTTATTTTTTAAATAAAACCTATAAACCACTAAATGCATAAACAGTTATATTAGTAAACTCCTAAACCCCGTAATGCCTAAATACATAAACCATTAAACCGCTATATACTACTTAATAATTAATAAATTGAATTTTTATTTCAATTTATTATTATTTCAAATATTCACTTTAATTATTTATTAGTTTATATTTATAGAAATTTTTATTACAAAATAAATATGAGTGCGACATATATAATTTAAATAATTTATTTTTAATCAAAAAAAAGATATACGCTTTTAAATAAGTATAAAAGTATTATTATTAAAAATTAAAAATTATTTTCAACAAATATATTTTACTTTAATTTTGAATCAATTTGGGTTTTGTAAATAATTTTTAATTAATATCTATCTTATTATAAATAGTTTATTAATTTAATTTTTGAGCATTATTATAATATCTATCAATAAAATTGTTTATATTTATTTTATATGATATAGAATTATTAAAATTATTATAACTAAATATTGTATTCAAATTTCTAAAAATTTTAAATATTAATAAATTTTTAAAGGTTATATCATTTGAAAATGACAAAAAATTACAATTTTTTTTGTTATTTTATTATTTAAATAAAACCTATAAATCACTAAATGCCTAATAACATAAATCACTTAACTCCTAAACGACAAAACCTAAAAATACTTAAACCATTAAACTGGTATACATTAATAATAAATCATAAATCTCATTTTAATTTTTATTCAGTATAATTTTAAATTTTTATTTTAATTATTTATCAGTTTATTTTAATAGAAATATTAATTACAAAATAAATTATTAGTGAGACAAATATAACTTAAATTAAATTGGTATACCCTAAATAATAAATAATAAATTTCGTTTTTTTTAATTATAATATAAAATATTCATTTTAATTATTAATTTTTTATTTTTATATAAATATTAATTAAAAATAAATTATGAGTTAGACAAATATAATTTATGTAAATTATTTTTAATCAAAAAAATATAGATTAACTTTTTAAAATAAAAAAACATTTCAAAACAAAAAATTATAATATAGTAATATATTTTACATTGCTTATGAATCATTTTATGTTTTGTATTATATTTTAATTGATATCTATCTTATTAATAATATATTATTAATTTATTTTTAGATCATTTTTAGAAAATTTATCACTAAAATTGTTTATGTTTAAATATGATATATAAATATAATGATTATTATAACTAAATATTGAATTCACTTTTGAAAAATATTTAAAAATTATTATATTTTCAAAGGTTATATAACCTTTGAAAATATAAAAAAATAATAAAAATAAATGTTTTATTATTTTATTTTTTAAATAAAACCTATAAAGCACTAAATGCATACACAATTAAATCAGTAAACCCCTAAACCCCGTGATACCTAAATACATAAACCATTAAACTGCTATATAATACATAAAAATTAATATATCTAATTTTAATTTCTATTTATTATACTTTATATATTTATATTAATTATTTAATAGTTTATTTTTATAGAAATATAATTTATAAAATAAATTATGAGTGCGACAAATATAATTAAAATAATTTCTTTTTAATCAAAAAATATATATACGCTTATAAAAGAAGTAAAAATTTAAAAATTAAAAATTATTAACCAGTAATAAATTTACTTTAATTTTGAATCAATTTGGGTTTTGTAAATATTTTTTAATTAATATCTATCTTATTATTAATAGTTTATTAATTTAATTTTTGATCATTATTATAATTTTTAAAAATAAAATTATGTATATTGAATTTATATCATATATAATTATTAATATTATTATAACTAAATATTATATTCACATTTCAAATAATTTTAAATATTATTATATTTTCAAGGTTATAACCTATTAAAATGAGAAAAAATTTGAAATTTCTTTTTGTTATTTTATTGATTAAATAAAATCAATAAACCACTAAATGCCTAAAAACCTAAATCGCTAAAGTCCTAAAAGACAAAACCTCTAAATACTTAAACCATTAAACTAATATACATTAAAAATAAATCATAAATATCATTTTAATTTTTATTTAGTATAATTTTAAATTTTTATTTTAATTAATTTTCAGTTTATTCTTATAGAAATATTAATTACAAAATAAATTATTAGTGAGACAAATCTAATTTAAATTAAATAGTATTCCTAAATAATAAATAATATATCTCGTTTTTTTAATTATAATTTTAAATATTCATTTTAATTATTTAATTCTTTATTTTTATATAAATATTAATAACAAAAATATTTATGAGTTACAGAAATATAATTTATGTAAATTATTTTTGATCAAAAATTATAGATAAACTTTTTAAAAGAAAAAAAAATTTCAAAACTAAAAATTATTATATAGTAATATATTTTGCTTTGCTTCTAAATCATTTTAGGTTTTGTAATTATATTTTAATTATTATCTATCTTATTAATAATAGATTATTAAGTTATTTTTTCATCATTATTAGAATATTTATCAATAAAAATGTTTATATTGAATTAATATGATATACAAATATAATGATTATTATTACTAAATATTGTATTCACTTTTGAAAAAAATTTTAAAATTATTATATTTTCAAAGGTTAAAACCTTTCAAAATGTGAAAAAATAAAAAAAAAATTCTTTATTATTCTATTGTTTAAATAAAACCTATACACCACTAAATGCCTAAGCATTTACATCACTAAACTAAAAAATCCCGATACCTCTATATAGATAACCCTTTAAATCTTTATACCCTAAATAATAATTATAAATTTTATTTTTATTTGTTTTCATTAAAATTTAAAAAATTCATTTTGATTGTTTATTTTTTATTTGTATATATGTATTAATTATAAAATAAATTGATTTAAAAATATAATTTATAAAAATTATTTTTAATCAAAAAATTGATAAGCTTATAAAAAGAATAAAAATTTAAAAACAAATAATTATTATTTATTAATATATTTTGCTTTGATTTTGAATCATATTAGGTTTTGATATTATATTTTAACTAATATCAATCTAATTCATAATAGATTTTTAATTTATTTTTTGATAATTATTAGAATATCTATCAATAAAATTGTTTATATTGAATTTATAAGATATATAATTATTATGATTATTATAAATAAATATTGTATTCACTTTTGAAAAAAATTTAATAATTATTATATTTTCAAAGGTTATAATCTTAAAAAATGAGAAAAAATAATAAAAATAAATTTTTAATTATTTTATTTTTTAAATAAAACCCATAGACCATTAAATGCCTACTTACTTAAATTAGTAAGCTAATAAACCCCGAAAGCCCTAAATACATAAAGATTTTAACAACTATATACTTCTTAATAAATAATATATCTCATTTTTATTTCGATTTAATATAATTTTCAATATTCATTTTAATTATTTATAGCTTAATTATTTAGAAAAATTAATTACTTAAATAAATTTCGAGTGAGACAAATATTATTTAAATAATTTATTTTTAAACAAAAAAAATATTAGCTTATAAAAAGAAGAAAAAATTTAAAAATTAAATATTATTATTTTGTAATATATTTTGATTTTATTTAGAATCATTTTGTGTTATGTAAATATATTTTAATTAATATTTATATTATTAATAATAGTTTATTAATTTAATTTTTGATCATTTTTATTATTTCTATCATAAAAATTATTTATATTGAATTTTTATGATATATAATTAGTAAGATTAATATAATTATACATAGTATTCACATTTCAAAAAATTTTACAAATTATTTTATTTTTAAAGGTTATAACCTTTGAAAAATAGAAAAAATCTAAAAAAAATTATTTTTATTATATAAATAAAACCTATAAACCACTAAATACCTAAAAACATAATTTGATAAACTCCTAAACGACAAAACTTCTAATAAACAAAATTTATAATTTTAAATTTCAATACATTATTTTATTTAGTAATAAGGAGTGAGACATATATAATTTAAATACATTATTTTTTATGAAAAAAAAATAAGCTTATAAAAATAAACAAAATTTCAAAAATTTAAAATTTTATTTAGTAATATAATTTACTTAGATTTTGAATTATCTTGTTTTCTGCAAATATATTTTAATTAATATGTAACTTATTAATAATAGTTTATTATTTTATTTTTTGATGATTATAATAATATATATTAATAATTTTTTTTATATTGAATTTAAACAAATATAATTTTTAAGATTATTATAACTAAATATTGTATTTATATTTTAGAACTATTATAAAATTATTATATTTTCAAAGGTTATAACCTTTGAAAATCACGAAAATTCATAAAAATAAATTTTTTGTTATTTCATTGATTAAATAAAACCTATAAATCAATAAATAAAACCTAAATGTGTAAACATATAAATAAATAAACTCATTAACTCCAAAACCACAATAAATTAATCATTAAATATGTATACCCTAAATAATAAATCATAAATATCATTTTTATTAGTATTCATTATAATTTTAAATATTCATTTTAATTATTTATTAGTTTATTTTTATAGAAATATAAATTAAAATATAAATTAATAGTTAGACAAATATAATTTAAATAATTTATTTTTCATCAAAAAATATATAAGCTTATAAATGGATACAAAAATTAAAAAATTTAAAATTAAAATTTAGTAAAATATTTTACTTTGATTTTGAATCATTTTAGGTTTTGTAAATATAATTGTTTATTAATCATTTGTATGATCATTATTATAATATTTATCAATATAATTCTTTATATTGAATTTACATGATATATAATTTTTAAGATTATCATAACTAAATATAGTATTCACATTTAAAAAAAATTTAAAAATTGTTATAGTTTCAAAGCTTATATTAAATTTGGTGTTATTTTGATTTTTAAATAAAACCTATAAACCACTAAATGCTAGGGGTGCTGATGGGACGGGACGAGATGGAGATTACAAATCTCCAATCCCTTCCCACAGTTTGGATATTTTTTTTTGAAGATCCAGACCCATCCCATATGTTGAAAATATGGGGATGGAATGGAGATCAGCGATTTTGGGTAGGAGAAAATGGTTACGGGATGGAACAGAGTTCGGATATTTTTTTCAATTTATTTTCTTCAAATAGGCCATGTTAGGTCATGTCGAAACCTTTTATTGTACCATTTATCTTTCCTTATTTATGTATCTTTCAAACACAAATTGGGCTAATTTTGTTTTGTCAAATAGGCTGAATACCGCAAACGAGTTCCATTACCTTATCAAAAGCTTTGATGTGCAGAAAAGGATAGAAATATTAAATAGAACAGGACCGAATTGTGTGCTTAATTTTGTTCTTTGTTTTTTCACAAGTTGGCTTTGTTCAGGCGAGCGAAAGTTAACCATAATAGAAATATTACATTTTTTAAACAATTACTTAAAATATTAAGAAATAGCTAAAGATGACCACAAACATTGATAGCATCAATTACTACTTAAGAAATTGCTAAAATTAGGCAGCTTAATATAACAAAAAAAATACAACTAATAACAACCATGATAATAATCAATTCAAAGGTCCATCCCAAAACAGCAATGAAAATCCAAACCCAATTACTTATCTCTTCTACAACTCCTCCCTTTTCTTCCTCTACTGTATAATGACAACCAAAGATGAAAAGGTGTTAATCATGTAGACATAAATTTCTAAGATGAAAGAGTAATAAAAAAACAAAATATTACCTTATAAAATTTAATACACCCATTCCAAATTTAGTTGGCCAACTATAGTTGGAAGAATATTTGGATCTTGAGACCCCTCTGAAAATTGTAATTGAACCATATTTTTATCAAATTGAATGAATAAAATAAGTAAAAGTGAAATTACAATTTACAAGATTTGTTTACTAACATGATTCATTATCATCAAGTTCTTGAACTAAATCTTCAATTTCAATAGGTTTGTTTGATCTTCTCAACCAATCTTGTAGACATATGAGAACTTCAGCTGTAATAGGTGTTAAAGAACTCCTAAATTTATCTAAAGTTCTCCCCCCATTGCTAAATGTAGATTCGTAGGCCACGATAGATGCTTGGATAGCAAATACATCCCTTGCTACATTTTCCAAAGAAGGATACCTAACCTAATTTACCTTCCACCAGTTTAGAAGATCAAAATCAATTCTATTTTTTTCAAGTTTGTCTTCCAAGTACCTATACAACTCTTCCAAAGCTGCTACTTC
Source organism: Sapria himalayana (assembly GCA_029783825.1). Lineage (NCBI taxonomy): Eukaryota > Viridiplantae > Streptophyta > Magnoliopsida > Malpighiales > Rafflesiaceae > Sapria > Sapria himalayana. Next base: position 27,634 of record JAREIK010013524.1, read on the forward strand.
TTGTTCTTTCTCCAATTCAAAAAAAATCATCAACATAAGTATCACTACCATCAAATAAATCATCATTTTTCTTCAACACAATAGAAGAGAAATCATCTTTTTTTGATTCATCTTCATTTAAATCTTTATAATCATCCATCTTCTCATTTAAAGCATTTATAAGCTTTTTCACCAAATTTTTAGCCAATTCCTCACCATAATGCTAAGTGTAATAAACCTTGAGATATTTGAGCCTATATCTAGGATCCAACACTACTGCTACAAAAAGCATAATATTTGTTTACTGTAGAGAAACCCAATATTTGTTGAATTTATGCCTCATTTTCATACCCATTTCAGACACCATTGTATCTCTACTATTTTCACAAAGCTCAATTTTTTTTTAAAATTCGAATAATCTCTGGAAAATAAACACTAGAGGTAGAATATTATGAGCCAGAAAATTTACAAGTTACCTAATAAAAATATTTCAAGAAACAAGCCAAATTTTGGCGTTTGTTCAAGCTCTCTCAGTTGGAACGTGAACCAAACTACTTCAAAAACCTTTTGTCTTTGTCATCCAACTTATCAAATTCTTTTTGATATTTTATATCAGTTGGTAGCATCAAATAAGTTGAATTCCATCTTGTAGGACAATGTAATTTCGATTAAGATCCATATGTGAAGTTTGCTTCTTCAACACATAACTTAAACATATCTAATCTTTTAGGACTGCTCCTCACATATTTCCCCACACCTCTAATTTTTTGAATAGCATCCTCAACTACTACAATGCCATCTCTGACAATTAAGTTTAGGATATGAGCACAACATCTCATATGAAAATGCTCACCTCTCAAAGGTACAACACTTTTTTCACAAGCATTTTTTTCAATTGTTCAACTGCAACATCATTATTTGATGCATTGTCAACAGTAAAGCACATCAACTTTCTCAAACCCCATTCATTCATGCAAAACTAAATAGCATTTCTAATATTAACACCATAATGACTTTTAATTACACAAAAGTTCAAAAACCTTTTATGCATATTTCATTAAGAATCAATGAAATGAACAGTCAAACATATATAAAACAAATTTTGAATGCTCTTCCATGTGTCTGTAGTCAATGAAACTCTACAACAATGAGATGATATGCGATCAAATAATTTCTTTTTTTTCCTTCACAAACAAAGTAAAACAATCCCTCAAACATAGAGTGCCTAGATGGAATTTTAAATTGAGGCACACTAACTTCACAAAACTCCTTAAACTTATCCCTCTCAAAAAAACAAAAAGGTAATTCATCTTTTATGATCATTTTCACCAATGCCTCCCTAACTAGTTGTTGATAAATTTTCCAACAAGTTAATTTGTTATCCTGTGAACTAGTACCTTTAGTAAAACTCAACAAATATTGTGATTGTCTTTACCTTTGTGAGCTTCTATTAATTCTTTTTTTGTGTTGAAATTTTCTACAAGTCTTTCTCAAGTATTTCCATAAACCCGAAGTAGCTTGATCACTTTTTTCCAAGTATTCTTTCCTACAATATATACAAGCTACCCTACCAGTTTCATTTCCCTCTGAATCAACTAATATCTCATAAGTTTCCGAAACAATAGACTTATACTTTTTATGAGCTTTAGGTTCAGTTGTACCTTGACTTTCTTTTACAATTAGAATTGAAGAACCTGTCGTAACAATAGGAGGGTTCGTTAAAAAATGATTATTGGATTTACTAGTACTTTGATCATTTGAGATGTGATCATCTTCAATTTATTGTATTTTTTGTTTACTGCTGGATTGTACCATATGCATTGCCATTAATTAATATGATATGTTAAGCATAAATACATATAAATATTTTAAACAAGCAAGTTATACAAAATTGACTGTAACACATTCAGCCCACTCATTCGGCCCAAACACAACACCACAACCAATAACAACAAAACTGACTAAGACATATAATAATAATAATAATTAATCACTCAATTCTCATCAAAAAAAATAACCAAAAGGCAGGTGGCATCTGAGACATGTTGGAGGCAACCAGAAGTGCGACAGATAAGGGCTGGACCGAACTGAACATGGCTGGAATGGCATGAGATGGCCTGGAACTTGTCGGAACAGTAATAGGTGCGTCGGAATTGGATGGGCAGTAGCGAAATTGGTGGAATCATCATGTTATATATATATATATATATTTGGTTATAGTATAGGTTTTTTAGGACGGGATGGTTCTCGGGATGGATATTGCTTAAGATTCGGAACCATCCCTAAAGAAAAATATGTGACAGAACGGGACGGGAAAAGTCAAAGTCAATGGATTTTTCTCAGTCCCGATCCTTTGGGACAAGTCTTCGGGCCGGGTCATGAATCTCTGAGTCCCATGAGCAGCACTACTAAATGCACATAAAGTTAAATCAATAAACTCCTAAATCCCGTAATGCCTAAATACATAAACCATTAAACACTAAATACTAATTAATAATTAATAAATCTATTTTTTATTGCTATTTATTATATTTTAATATATTCATTTTAATTATTTACTAGTGTATTTATTTAGAAATATTTAATAAAAAATAAATTATGAGTTGGACAAATATAATTTAAATAATATATTCTTTATCTATTAAAAATATACGCTTATAAAAGAACTATAAATTTAAAAATTAAAAATTATTATCAAGTAATATAAGTTACTTTAATTTTGATTCAATTTGGGTATTGTAAATATTTTTTAATTAATATCTATCTTAATATTAATAGTTTATAAATTTAATTTTTGATCATTATTATAATATCTATCAATAAAATTATTTTTATTAAATTTATATGATATATAATTATTAATCTTATTATAACAAAATATTGGATTAAAATTTCAAAAAATTTTAAATATTATTATATTTTCAAATGTTATAACCTATGAAAATGATAAAAAATTATAGATATTTTTTTTGTTATTTTATTTTTTAAATAAAATATATAAACCACTAAAAGCCTAAAAACATAAATCGCTAAACTCCTAACGACAAAACCTCTAAATACTTAAATCATTAAACTGGTATACTTTAATAATAAATCATAAATCTCATTTTTTATTTTTATTCAGTATAATTTTAAATTTTTATTTTAATTATTTATAAAATTATTTTATAGAAATATTAATTACAAAATAAATTATTAGTTAGACATATCTAATTTAAATTAAACCGGTATATCCTAAATAATAAAGAATAAATCTCATTTTTTTTATTTTAATTTTAAATATTCAAATTTAATTATTTATTTGTTTATTTTTATATAAATATTAATTACAATATAAATTATTAGTTACACAAATATAATTAATATAAATTATTTTTCATCAAAATAATATAGATAAACTTTTTAAAATAAAAAAAAATTCAAAATGAAAAATTAATATATAGTAATATATTTTGCATTGCTTCTGAATTATTTTAGGTTTTGTAATTATATTATAATTGATATCGATCTTATTAATAAAAGATTATTAATTTATTTTTTGATCATTATTAGAATATTTATCAATAATATTGTTTATATTGAATATATTTGATATATAAATATAATGATTATTATATCTAAATATTGAATTCACTTTTGAAAAAAATTTAAAAATTATTATATTTTCAAAGGTTATAACCTTTGAAAATATAAAAATATAATAAAAATAAATATTTTGTTATTTTAATTTTTAAATAAAACCTATAAATCACTAAATGCATACACAATTAAATCAGTAAACTTTTAAAGCCCGTAATGCATAAATACGTAAACCATTTAACCACTATGTACTACTTAATAATTAAAAAATCTAATTTTTATTTCAATTTATTATAATTTTAAATATTCATTTTAATTATTTATTAGTCAATTTTTATATAAATTTTTATTACAAAATAAATTATGAGTGTGACAAATATAATTTAAATAATTTATTTTTAATAAAAAAAATATATTACTAAATAATAATTTTTTTAATGTTTTACTTTTTTTATAAGGTTATATTTTTGTTATTAAAAATAAATTATTTAAATTATATTTTTCTTACTCATAATTTATTTTGTAATTTATAATTCTATAATAATAAACTACTAAATAATTAAAATGAATATTTAAAATTATAATGAATACAAATAAAATTGTGATTTATTATTTATTATTCAGGATATACCGGTTTAATGGTTTAATTATTTAGGTGTTTTGTGGTTTAGGAGTTTAGTTATATAATTGTTTAGACCTTTAGTGATTTATAGTTTTTTTAAAGAATGAAAAAACAAAAATTTAATTTTTTGATTTTTTGTTTAGACCTTTGAAAATATAATAATTTTTAATTTTTTTTAAAAGTGAATATAATATTTAGTTATAATAATCATAATAATTATATATAATGTAAACTTAATATAAACAATTTTATTGATAGATATTATAATAATGATCAATAAATAAATTAATAAACTTGTATTTATAAGAATGATATAAATTAAAATATAATTTCAAAATCTAAAATGATTCAATATCAAAATAAGATATATTATTAAATAATAATTTTTTATTTTTAAAATTTTGCCTCTTTTATGAGCATTTTTTATGAAAAATATATTATTTAAACTATATATGTCGTAGTAATAATTTATTTTGTAATTAATATTTCTATAAAAATAAAGTGATAAATAATTAAAATGAATATATAAAATTATAATGAATACTAATAAAACTATGATTTATTATTTATTATTTAGACTATACTAATTTAATGTTTTAAGTATTTATGGGCTTCAGGGTTTAGGAGTTTAGTCATTTTAATATTTAGTCATTAAGTAGTTTATAAGTTTTATATAAAAAATAAAATAACAAAAAATTTATTTTTGTTATTTTTTCTCATTTTTGATGGTTATAACCTTTGAAAATATAATAATTTTTAATTTTTTTTGAAAAGTGAATACAATATAAATTTATAATAATCATAATAATTATATATAATATAAATTCAATATAAACTATTTTATTGATATTTATTATAATAATGATCATAAAAAAGTAATAACCAATTATTAATAAGATAAATATTGTTTAAAATATATTTCCAAAACCTAAAATGACTCAAAATCAAAGTGAAATATTTTATTAAATATTAATTTTAAATTTTTAAATTTTTGTATCGATTTATAAGCCTATATATTTTTTGATGAAAAATAAATTATTTAAATTATATCTGTCTCACTAATAATTTATTTTTTAATTTATATTTCTATAAAAATAAACTAATAAATAAGTAAAATGTATATTTAAAATTATAATTAATACTAATAAAAATGAGATTTATTATTTATTATTTAGGGTATAACTATTTAATAATTTAAGTTTTTTGTAGTTTTGGGTTAAGGAGTTTATTGATTTATAGGTTTACACATTTTCGTGTTTATGGGTTTTATTTAATCAATGAAATAACAAATAATTTATTTTAATGAATTTTAGTGATTTTCAAAGGTTATAACCTTTGAAAATATAATAATTTTTTAATAGTTCTAAAATATGAATACAATACTTAGTTATAATAATCTTAATAATTATATTTGTTGTAGATTCAATATAAAAAAATGTATTAATATATATTATAATAATGATCAAAAAATAAATTAATAAACTATTATTAATAAGATAGATATTAATTAAAATATATTTGCGGAAACCACAATAATTCAAAATCAATGTATATTATTATACTAAATAAAATTTTATATTTTTTGAAATTTGTTTATTTTTATAAGCTTATTTTTTTCATATAAAATAATTTATTTAAATTATATCTTATTCACTCATTATTTATTTTGTAATTAATCTTTCAATAAAAATAAACTAAAAAATAATTAAAATGAATATTTAAAATTAGAATGAATACAAATAAAAATGAGATTTTTTATTTATTATTTAGGTTATATAGGTTTAATGATTTAAGTATTTAGGGGGTTTTGGGGTTTAGGAGTCTTGAGATTTAAATGTTTAGGCATTTAGTGGTTTAAAGTTTTATTTAAATAATAAAATAATAAAAAATTATTCTTGTGATTTTTTATCTTTTTTGAAGTTTATAACCTTTGAAAATATAATAATTTTTAAATTTTTTTTTAATGTAAATATAATATTTAGTTATAAAAACTTAATAATTATTAGACATTTTAATTGAATATAAGTAATTTTATTGTTCAATATTATAAAAATGATCAAATAATAAATTAATAAACTATTATTAATAAATTTGATCGTAATTAAAATATAATTGCAAAACCTATCTATAATGATTCAAAATCAAAGTAAAATAGATTTGTAAATAAAAATTTTTTGTTTTTAAATTTTTACTTTTTTATATAAGCCTATTGTTTTTTGATTAAAGATAAATTATTAAAATTATATTTGTCTCGCTCATCATTTCTTTTGTGATTGTTATTTCTATAAAAAATAAACTAATAAATAATTAAAATGAATATTTAAAATTATAATGAATACAAATTAAAATGAGATTTATGATTTATTATATATGGTATATCAATTTAATGGTTTGATTATTTGACTCAGTATGCTAACAGACTAAATCAAAGTTGCACCCCTATGTGTTGAAATAGCTAGTTTTTCAGGATGCTATTTATATTGAATATTGTAATTTCTTCTAAAATATCTCTCATGCACACACTCAAAGCAATTTTTTTAAAACATAGATCACCTCTAAAAAAACAACCACCTTGTAGCCTATTAGAACAACCTAGCCCTAGGGTGGTTTGAGCAGGGCGAGAAGTATGGGCTCTCTTTCAATCAAGAATCAAAAAATTTATTTTATTGGTATGTCTAAGCCTTATTTTTATATCCTCATGGATATGAAAAGTATCATTTCTTTCTTTTTATATTAAATGAGTTATGTATACAAGCTCACATTACCCAAAAAGGTGTAACTGAATCATATTCAAATGTATAAAAGGTTTTAATCATTGCTCAAAATATTAGTCTTGCATATTGACACTTGAGCTCACAAATCAAAGGAAAAAGTCATAGTGATATTTCCAATCCCAAGAATTTTAGCTATAGAAAGTTATAAATAGTAGTACTCGAGCTTTAACTATTTCTAGGGTCATGACTTTTGCTATTGAGGAATGTCCAAAGTTATAATCATTCCTAGTGCAATGACTTTGCAATATAAAGATAAAATGCACAAGTATTGGTCATATCCAATACTGTGACCCAGTATTATAATGATTAAATACGTATTCATGATCATTCTTAGTGCCATAAAAATATTTTCAACAGAGAGACACAAGTTATGGCATATTCTCATCGATATGCTTTTGAGTTCTAGAGACAAAATATACAATAATGACCATTGCTAATGCAATAATAATCTAAAGCAAGAAAGAGACTGAATCCATAACTCACCCCTTGACTCATGACTTTGTGTTACAAATACAAAAAGATAAATCTGTGATATTCCTAAAAGTTGTGAATTTCAATTTATATTTAACACTTAGTCATTTGATTATAAATGTGCAAAACATGAGATTTATGATTTAGGGTTTATGGATAAGGGTTATAGTTTATGGTTTAAGGTTTAGGATTTAAAGTTTAGGGTTTATGATCTTTTTTTGTTTTTTTTTTGGAAAATACACACTTTATTTATCATTTAGGCACCCAACTTACAAGAGACTAAAAAGCTGACTAATTTAGGCCAGCCCACCAAATCCTATGCACCTTAATGATTCTATGCATAAAATACATAAAAATATATAATGCCTAATAATTCCAAGCGTTCGAATACAACTAAAATCACCTGGCATTCATGGACTACAGAGTTGGCATTGAGTCATTTTGCGCACTGCGTCCTTTCCATTCGGATTATTCCAAGCCTTTGGAGGAAACCGAATGATGCACCATATTAAAACTATGCAAATATAAGATTGTGCATGTGTGTGACATGCAGCATCAAGCATTTGCCTATGTCATTGCTATGCAATAGAATACATGTAAAACTGAATACCCATAAATCCACAAGTCCATATCTACGAGACTTTTTTAATTCATTCTCACCTCTGTATTCCACATTCTTTTGCTCCAAAGATCCTCAAAAGAGTATCTCATGGGTTAGAAAGCTTCCTCCTCGAGGTCCAAGAAGCGGTTGTATGTTGCACCGACAAAATATCAAAAAATATGCATGCATCGGTGTGCATGTGTGATGATGTCCATCTCGTAGTCTAATTATCTACGCGTACAACCAAGCTAGAATACAAATAAAATTACAAAATGCTATAAATATGGGTATTCTGCTCCCGGTAGTGTTGCATCGCCTAATGTGTATTTACAAAATGCATTAGTGCGCCCCACTTAGAGATACTCATGGGTCCAGTTGCCCTCATTGCATGCCACATATAGAACATACAAGATTGTGTGGGTGAGTATGTCATGATCCATCACTACAAGTACATGGTGCATACAAAGTCCAAAATACAAATAAGACTACAAACATAAACTACAAGTTTGAATCTTTCGCTCCCGTGTGGCTGATCTGGACTCCATTGCTTACTAGCTCTGCTTGGTGATTCTTCAGATTTTTTTGGGTCTCCAATTAATCATGGATTACCCATTACTCCTGTTGGGCGACGGTTGGGTGGCCCTCTATGCTGCCTAATAGGGCTAGTGGGACCCACTCCTAGCTACTCCTGGGTTTACTCTCGACCACTTTCCTCAGCCTCATAAGTTGTCTGACTGTTATCATCCCGGCTTGCTAGTGGGGCCTCAACAAAGTGGTGGCCCATACTTCTGGCTGCTTCCAAGACTTGCTGGCCCCTCTAAATGCTACTCCAAAATGGACAAGAATATGTGCACGTGTGTACCATGTTCTGTCGCTATGTGTGTGTGGTGCAGCAGTATCAGGGTTCAAGAGTTTAGTAATTTAAATATTTATGTATTTTGTGGCTTATAGGTTGTATTTAAATAATTAAATAACAAAAAAAATATTTTTATGATTTTTTCTCATTTTCAAGGTTATAACAATTGAAAATATTATGATTTTTAATTTTTTTTTTCAAATGTTAATACAATATTTAATTATAAAAATCATAAAAATTAATTTTCATGTAAATTCAATATAAATAATTTTATTGATCGATATCATAATACCGATCATAAAATAGATTAATAAACTGTTATTAATAAGATCGATATTAATTAAAATATATTTTCAAAACCTAAAACGATTCAAATTCAAAGTAAAATTTATTACTAAATAATAATTTTTTATGTTTAAATTTTTGATTCTTTTTATGAGCTTAAAAATGTTTTTGATGAAGATAAATTATTTAAATTATTTTTCGCTAATTCATAATTTTATTTTGCAATTAATATTTCTATAAAAATAATTTAATAATTAATTAAAATGAATATTAAAATTATAATGAATATAAATAAAAATGAGATTTATGAATAATTATTTAGGGTATACCGGTTAAATTGTCTAAGTTTTTATGAGTTTAGGAGTTTAGTGATTTAAGTGTTTAGGCATTTAGTAGTTTATAAGTTTTATTTAAATAATGAAATAACAAAAAAAATTAAATTTCAAATTTTTTATCAATTTTGGTGGTTATAACCTTTATAAATATAATAATTTTTAAATTTTTTTTCAAATGTCAATACAATATTTAGTTATAATAAACATAATAATTATATATCTTGTAAATTAAAAATAAACAATTTAATTGATAGGTATTAATAAACTAAATATAAATATAAATATAAATATAATAATTATCAAAAAATAAATTAATAAACTATTATTTATTGATAGATATTTTTATATTATTTATACTTAACGTTTTAAAGATGGTTTAAATGTTTAAGTATTTAAGGGTTTTGAGGTTTAGGAATTTAATGAATTAAGCATTTAGGCATTTAGAAGTTTATAGGTTTTATATAAATAATAAAATAACAAAAAAATTATTTCTATGATTTTATCTCATTTTCAAAGATGATAACCTTTGAAAATATAATAATTTTTTAATTATTTTCAAATGTAAATATAATATTTAGTCATAATAATCTTTATAATTATATATCATGTAAATTCAACATAAACAATTTTATTGATAAATATTCTAACAATGATCAAAAAATAAATTAATAATCTATTATTAATAAGATAGATATCAATTAAAATATAATTACAAAACATAAAATGATTCAGAAACAAAACAAATTATATTACTATATAATAATTTTTTGTTTTGAAAATTTTTTTTCTTTTAAAAAGTTTATCTATAATTTTTCGATGAAAAATAATTTATATAAATTATTTTTGTCTAGCTCAATTTATTTTGTAATTAATATTTATATATAAAAAACAAATAAATAATTAAAATGAATATTTAAAATTATATTGAAAAAAAATGAGATTTATTATTTATTATTTAGGGATACTCTTTTAATTTAAATTAGATTTGTCTCACTAATAATTTATTTTGTAATTAATATTTCAATAAAAATAAACTGATAAATAATTAAAAAAATTTAAAATTATACTGAATAAAAATTAAAATGAGATTTATGAATTATTATTAATGTTTACTAGTTTAATGGTTTAAGTATTTAAAGGTTTTGTCATAAGGAGTTTAGCGATTTATATTTTTAGGCATTCAGTGGTTTATAAGTTTTATTTAAACAATGAAATAACAAAAAAATTTTTTTGATATATTTTCACATTTTAAAAGGTTATAACCTTTGAAAATATAATAATTTTAAATTTTTTTAAAAATGTGAATACAATATTTAGTAATAAGAATGATTATAATTATATATAGTTTAAATTATATATAAACAATTTTATTGATAGATATTATATCAATTATCAGAAAATAAACTAATATGCTATTCTAATTTGATAGATATAATCTATATTATAATTAAAAAACCTAAAAAGATTCAAAAACAATGTAAAATTTACTAAATAATAATTTTTGTTTTTTAGTTTTTGCTTCTTTTTATAAGCTTATTTTTTTTGATCAAAAATAAATTATTTAAATTCAATTTGTATAACTCATAATCTATTTTGTAATTAATATTTCAATATATTATTTAAATTATATTTGAGGTTTACAAGTTTAAAGGTTTAAGTATTTAGGGGCTTTGGGGTTTAGGAGTTTAGAGATTTATGTGTTTTGGCATTTAATGGTTTATAAGTTTTATTTAAACAATGATATATCAAAAAATTTATTTTTTTTATTTTTTCTCATTTTTGAAGGTTATAACCTTTGAAAATATAACAATTTTTAAATTTTTTTTATATGTGAATACTATATTTAGTTATGATAATCTAAATAATTATATATCATGTAAATTCAATATAAACAATTATATTGAAATATATTTTATTAATGATCAAGAAATAAATTAATAAACCATTATTAATAAGATAGATATTATTTTAAATATATTTGCAAAAATTAAATATATTCAAAATCAAAGTAAAATATATTACAAATTAATACTTTCTTTGATGATTTTCTTCTTTTTATAAGTTTATATTTTTTGTTATTAAAAGTAAATTATTTAAATTATATTTGTCTTCTTCATAATTTATTTTTAATTTATAATTCTATAAAAATAAACTAATAAATAATTAAAATGAATATTTAAAACTATAATGAATACTAATAAACTAAAGATTTATTATTTATTATTTAGGATATACTAGTTTAATGGTTTAATTATTTAGGTGTTTTGGGGTTTAGTGATTTAAGTGTTTAGGCCTTTGGTTATTTATAGTTTTTATTTAAAGAAAGAAAAAATAAAAAATTAAATTTTTTGATTTTTTTTAATTTTTGAAGGTTATAACCTTTGAAAATATAATAATTTTTAATTTTTTAAAAATGTGAATATAATATTTAGTTATAATAATATTAATAATTATATATAATATAAACTCAATATAAATAATTTTATTAATACATATTACAATAATGATCAATAAAAAAATTATAAACTATTATTAATAAGAATGATATAAATTAAAATATAATTACAAAATCTAAAATGATTAAAAATCAAAATAAAATATATTACTAAATAATAAATTTTTGTTTTTAAAATTTTGCCTCTTTTTATAAGGATATATTTTTTTTTGATGAAAATTAAATTATTTAAATTATATATGTCTCACTAATAAATTTATTTTGTAATTAATATTTCTATAAAAATAAATTGATAAATAATTAATATAAAAATTTAAAATCATACTTAATAAAAATTAAATTGAGATTTATGATTTTTTATTTATGTACACATGTTTAATGGTTTAAGTATTTAGAGGTTTTGTCGTTTAAAATTTAGCAATTTATGTTTTTGGGCATTTAGTGGTTTATAGGTTTTATTTAAACAATAAAATAACAAAAAAAAATTTGTAATTTTTTCTCAACTTCACAGGTTATAACCTTTGAAAATATAATAATATTTAAAATTTTTTGAAATGTGAATACAATATTTACTTATTTTAATATTAATAATTATATATCATATAAATTCAATATAAACAATTTTATTGATAGATAATATAATAATGATCAAAAATTAAATTAATAAACTATTAATAATAAGATAGATATTAATTAAAAAATATTTACAATACTCAAATTGATTCAATATTAAAGTATAAAATAATACTGTATAATAATTTTTAATTTTTAATTTTTAAATTTTTACTTCTTTTACAGGCGTATATATATTTTTTGATTAAAAATAAATTTTTTAAATTATATTTGTCACTCTTATAATTTATTTTGTAATAAATATTCTATAAAAATAAACTAATAAATAATTAAAATCAATATTTAAAATTATAATAAATAAAATAAAAATTAGATTTATTAATTATTAAGTAGTATATAGTGGTTTAATGGTTTATGTATTTAGGAGTTTACTGATTTACTTATATATGCATTTAGTGGTTTATATGTTTCATTTAAAAAATAAAATAACAAAAAATTTATATTTGTTATTTTTTGATATTTTCAAAGGTTATAACCTTTGAAAATACAATAAATTTTAAATTTTTTTCTAAAGTGAATATAATGTTTAGTTATAATAATCATTATATTTATATATCATATAAATTCAATATAAACAATTTTATTGATAAATATTCTAATAATGATCAAAAAATAAATTAATAATCAATTATTAATAAGATTGATATCAATTAAAATATAATTACAATACCTAAAATGATTCAGAAGCAAAGCAAAATATATTACTATATAATAATTTTTTGTTTTGAATTTTTTTTCTTTTAAAAAGTTTATATATATTTTTATGATGAAAAATAATTTATATAAATTATATTTGTCTAACTCATAATTTATTCTGTAATTAATATATATATATATATAAACAAATAAATAATTAAAATGAATATTTAAAATTATAATGAAAAAAAATAAGATTTATTATTTATTATTTAAGGATAACAGTTTAATTTAAATTAGATATTTCTCTCTAATAATTTATTTTGTAATTAATATTTGTATAAAAATAAACTGATAAATATTTAAAATAAAAATTTAAAATTATATTGAATAAAATTTAAAATTATACTGAATAAAATTTAAAATGAGATTTATGATTTATTATTACTGTATACATGTTTAATGGATTAAGTATTTAGAGGTATTTTCATTTAGGATTTTAGCGATTAAGGTTTTTAGGCTTTTATTGGTTTATACGTTTTATTTAAAAAAATAAAATATCACAAAAAATTTCTGTAATTTTTTCGCATTTTCATATGTTATAACCTTAGAAAATATAATAATATTTAAAATTTTTTGAAATGTGAAAACAATACTTATTTATAAAAATATTAATAATTATATATCATATAAATTGAATATAAACAATTTTTTTGATATATATTATAATAATGATCAAAATTAAATTTATAAACTATTGATATTAAGTTACATATTAATTAAAAAATAATTACCAAACCCAAATTGATTCAAAATTAGAGTAAAATATATTTCTGGATAACAATTTTTAATTTTTAAATCTTTACTTCTTTTATAAGTATATAAATTTTTTAAATTATATTTGTCGCACTCATAATTTATTTTGTAATAAATATTTCTATAAAAATAAACTAATAAATAATTAAAATTAATATTTAAAATTATAATAAATAGAATTAAAAATTATATTTATTAATTATTAAGTAGTATATAGCGGTTTAATGGTTTATGTATTTTGGAATTACGGGGTTTAGGAGTTTACTGATTTAACTATGCATGCATTTAGTGGTTTATAGGTGTTATTTAAAAAAATTCAAAAAATTTATTTTTTTTATTTTTTGATATTTTCAAAGGTTATAACCTTAGAAAATAGTTTAATTTTTTTCAAATGTGTATACAATATTTAGTTATAATATTCATTATACTTATATATCATATAATTTCAATTTAAATATTTTTTTTGATAAATATTCTAATAATGATCAAAGAATAAATTAATAATCTATTATTAATAAGATAGATATCAATTTATATATAATTACAAAACCTAAATTGATTCAGAAACAAAGCAAAATATATTAGTATATAATAATTTTTTGTTTTGAATTTTTTTTCTTTTAAAAAGTTTATCTATATTTTTTTGATGAAAATTAATTAATTAAATTATATTTGTATAACTCAATTTATTCTATAATTAATAAGTATAGAAAAATAAACGAATAAATAATTAAAATGAATATTTTAAGTTATTATGAAAAAAATAATATTCAGATTTATTATTTATTATTTAGGGTATACTAGTTTAAAATGATTATCTATTTAGGCTTTTCGAGATTTAGGAGTTATTAATTTAAGTATTTAGGCATTTAGTGGTTTATAGATTTTATTTAAATAATGAAATAACAAAAAAATTATTTTTGTTATTTTTTCACATTTTCAAAGGTTATAACATTTGAAAATATAATAATTTTAAAATTTTTTTAAAATGTGAATAAAATATTTAGTAATAATAATCATTATAATTATATATAATATAAACTAATTATAAATAATTTTATTGATAGATATGATATCAATTATCAAAAAATAAATTAATAAACTATTATTAATATGATAGATATAAATTAAAATATAATTACAAAGCCTAAAATGATTCAAAATCAATGTAAAATTTATTACTAAATAATAAATTTTTTTTTTAAATTTTTACTTCTTTTTATAAGATTATATTTTTTTTATTAAACTTAAATTATTAATATTATATTTGTCTGACTAATTATTTATTTTGTAATTATTATTTATATAAAAAATAAACTAATAAATATTTAAAATTATAATGAATACAAATTAAAATGAGATTTAAGATTTATTATTGTTGTATTTGTAATTTATTTTTTGATTATCTGTTTGTATACATAAATATTTTTTCTTTTTTAAATATTTTCATGTAAGTGTAGGAAAGGAAATATTAAGAGGCCAGAAATGCAGTAGTAGCACAATAACGGAGGTCTCGTTGATCGGACAGTGGGCCAAAATTAGAGCAGAGCCTGACCCATCTCATGATCCAACCCACTCCGGTTAAATGAACTGAGAGAAATTTTAATATAAAATGTTTTGTAATTTTATTTTTGGGTGGCTGTTTTTGGACCCGTGGAACTGTTCATTGTCTCTCTCTTCTCTTTATGCGATTAATCACGACTATTCTATGTGCTACATACTATAAGAGATTTCTATTGCTTTAATCTGTAATGCAAAAGTATTTTCTGGTGGATTTAACTAGTAGTACTGAGTGACTAGCTAACAACGTTATTTTCGGTGTTTATTTCTAGTTTTTTGATTATATCATTGATGGTTGCTGAATTGGGATATATATATTGCTTGTTTTCTGTTGTTTATGTGTTTGTGTATTTCAATCTCACAACCTGGATGCACAATTGCCTAATAATTATATATGGTATACCGGTTTAATGGATCGATTATTTAGGGGTTTTGTCATTTATGAGTTTAGCAATTTATGTTTTTAAGCATTTAGTGGTATATAGGTTTTATTTATATAATAAAAATAAAAAATTTTTTTTTGATTTTTTTTAGATTTTCAAAGGTTATAACCTTTAAAAATAAAATAATTTTTAAAATATTTTGAAATGTGAATATCATGTATAATTATATTAATCTTATTAATTATATATATATAAATTCAATATAAATAATTTTAATGATATATATTATAATAATGTTCAAAAATTAAATTAATAACCTATTATTAATAATATAAATATTAATTAAAATATATTTACATAACACAAAATGATTCAAAATCAAATAAAAATATATTACTAAATAATAATATTTAATTTTTAAATTTTTTCATCTTTTTATAAGCTTATATTTTTTTATGACTAAAAATAAATTATTTAAATAATATCTGTCTCACTCAAAATTTATTTTGTAATTAATTTTTCTAAAAAATTAAATTATAAATAATTAAAATGAATATTTAAAATTATAATAAATAGAAATAAAAATGAGATTTATTATTTATTAAGTATTATACAGCTGTTATAAGGTTTATATATTAGGGGATTCGGGTTTTATGAGCTATTGATTTATGTAAGTAAACATTTAGTGGTCTATAGGTTTTATTTAAAAAAGAAATAACAAAAAATTTATGTTTTGTATTCTTTCTCATTTTTTAAGATTATATCCTTTGAAAATATAATAATTTTTAAATTTTTTTAAAAGTGAATACAATATTTATTTATAATAATCATAATAATTATATATCATATAAATTCAATATAAATAATTTTATTGATAGATATTTTATTAATTATCAAGAACTAAATTAAAAATCTATTATGAATAAGATTGATATTAATTAAAATATAATATCAAAACCTAAAATGATTCAAAAGCAAAGCAAAATATATTACTTAATAATAATTATTTGTTTTTAAATTTTTATTATTTTTATAAGCTTATCTATATGGGGGTATCAGGATTTTGTAGTTTAGTGATTTAAGTGTTTAGGCATTTAGTGATTTATAGGTTTTATTTAAACAATAATATAACAAAAAAATTATTGTTTTTATTTTTTAACATGTTCAAAGGTTATAATCTTTGAAAATATAAAAATTTTAAAACTTTTTTCAAAAGCGAATACAATATTTAGTTATAATAATTATTAAATTTATATATCATATAAATTCAATATAAACATTTTTATTGATAGATATTCTTATAATGATCAAAAAATAAATTAATAATCTATTATTAATAAGTTAGATATCAATTAAAATATAATTACAAAACCTAAAATGATTCACAAGGAGAGCATTTAATAGATTTTATTATTAAAATATTTGTATACCTTATAATTTATTTTGTAATTAATATTTATATAAAAATAAACAAATAAATAATTAAAATGAATATTTAAAATTATAATGAAAAAAATAAAAATTAAATTTATTATTTATTATTTAGGATATACATGTTTAAAAAATTTATCTATTTAGGGTTTTCGAGATTTAGAAGTTATTGATTTAAGTGTTTAGGCATTTAATGGTTTATTGGTTTTATTCAAACAATAAAATAACAAAAAATTTATTTTTGATATTTTTTCAAATTTTCAAAGTTTATAACATTTGAAAATATAATAATTTTAAAATTTTTTAAAAATGTGAATACAATATTTAGATATAATAAATATTATAACTATATATAATATAAACTAAATATAAACAATTTTATTTATAGATATTAAATCAATTATCAAAAAATAAATTAATAAACTATTATTAATATGATAGATATAAATTAAAATATAAATAAAAAACCTAAAATGATTCAAAATCAAAGTAAAATTTATTACTAAATAATAATTTTTGTTAGTTTAAGTATCTAGGGGCTTCGGGGTTTAGGAGCTTAGATATTTATGTATTTAAGCATTTAATGGTTTATAAGTTTTATTTAAACAATGATATAAAAAAGAAATTTATTTTTGTTATTTTTTCTAATTTTTGAAGGTTATAAACTTTAAAAATATAACAATTTTTAAATTTTTTTTATATGTGAATACTGTATATAGTTATGATAATTTTAATAATTATATATCATATAAATTCAATATAAACAATTATATTTAAATATATTATATTAATGATCAAAAAATAAATTAATAAACTATTATTAATAAGATAGATATTATTTTAAATATATTAGCAAAACGTAAATTTATTCAAAATCAAAGTAAATTATATTACAAAATAATACTTTCTTTGATGTTTTGCTTCTTTTTATAAGTTTATATTTTTTGTTATTAGAAATAAATTATTTAAATTATATTTGCCTTCCTTATAATTAATTTTTAATTTATAATTCAATAAAAATAAACTAATAAATAATTAAAATGAATTTTTAAAATTATAATGAATACAAATAAAATAGAGATATATTATTTATTATTCAGGATATAATAGTTTAATGGTTTAAGTATTTAAGTATTTTGGGGTTTAGTGATTTAAGTCTTTTGGCCTTTAGTGATTTATAGTTTTTATTTAAAGAATGAAAAAATTAAAAATTTAATTTTTTGATTTTTTTTTAATTTTTGAAGATGATAACCTTTGAAATTATAATAATATTTATTTTTTTTTTAAATGTGAATATAATATTCAGTAATAATAATCTTAATAATTATATTTAATGTAAACTCAATATAAATAATTTTATTAATAGATATTATAATAATGATCAATAAAAAATTAATAAACTATTATTAATAAGAATGATATAAATTAAAATATAATTGCAAAATCTAAAATGATTTAAATTAAAAATAAAATATATTACTAAATAATAAATTTTTGTTTTTAAAATTTTGCCTCTTTTTATAAGGATATATTTTTTTTATGAAAAATAAATTATTTCAATTAGATCTGTTTAACTAATAATTTATTTTGTAATTAATATTACTATAAAAATAAACTGATAAATAATTAAAATAAAAATTTAAAATTATACTTAATAAAAAGTAAATTGAGATTTAAGATTTTTTATTAATGTACACCTGTTTAATAGTTTAAGTATTTAAAGGTTTTGTCTTTTAGGAGTTTAGCATTTTATGTTTTTAGGCATTTGGTGGTTTATTGGTTTTATTTAAACAATAAAATAATAAAAAAAATTTGCAATTTTTTCTCATTTTCATAGGTTATAAACTTTGAAAATATAATAATATTTGACATTATTTGAAATGTGAATACAATATTTAGTTATAATAGTATTAATAATTATATATCATATTAATTTAATATAAACAATTTTATTGATAGATAATATGATAATTATCAAAATTTAAATTAATAAATTATTAATAAAATGATTGATATTAATTAAAAAATATTTAGAAAACCCAAATTGATTCAAATTTAAAGTAAAATATAATACTGGATAATAATTTTTAATTTTTAGATTTTTACTTATTTTATAAGAATATATAATTTTTGATTAAAAATAAAATAATTAAAATATATATGTCACTATCATAATTTAATTTGTAATAAATATTTTTATAAAAATAAACTAATAAATAATAATAAAAAATATTTAAAATTATAATAAATAGAAATAAAAATTAGATTTATTAATTATTAAGTAGTATATAGCAGTTTAATAGTTTATGTATTTAGGCATTATGAGGATTATAAGTTTACTAATTTAACAGTGCATTCATTTAGTGGTTT
The DNA here is from genome assembly GCA_029783825.1 of Sapria himalayana. NCBI lineage: Eukaryota > Viridiplantae > Streptophyta > Magnoliopsida > Malpighiales > Rafflesiaceae > Sapria > Sapria himalayana. Next base: position 47,420 of record JAREIK010013524.1, read on the forward strand.
ATAGGTTTTATTAAAAAAATAAAATAATAAAAAAATTATTTTTATTATTTTTTGATATTTTCAATGGTTATAACCTTTGAAAATATAATAATTTTTAATTTTTTTTAAATGTGAATACAATATTTAGTTATAATAATTATTATATTTATATATCATATAAATTTAATAAAACAATTTTATTGATAAATATTCTAATAATGATCAAAAAATAATTTAATAATCTATTATGAATAAGATAGATATCAATTAAAATATAATTACAAAACCTAATATGATTCAGAAGTAATGCAAAATATATTACTATATAATAATTTTTTGTTTTGAATTTTTTTTTCTTTTAAAAAGTTTATCAATAATTTTTTGATTAAAAATAATTTATATAAACAAACAAATAATTAATTAAAATTAATATTTAAAATTATAATGAAAAAAAATGAGATTTATTATTTATTATTTAGGGATACCAGGTTAATTTCAATTAGATTTGTCTCACTAATAATTTATTTTGTTATTTATATTTCTATAAAATAAATTGATAAATAATTAAAATAAAAATTTAAAATTATACTGAATAAAAATTAAAATGAGATTTATGATTTATTATTAATGTATACCGGTTTAATGATTTAAGTATTTAGAGGTTTTGTCATTAGGAGTTTAGCGATTTATGTTTTTAGGCTTTTAGTGGTTTATAGGTTTTATTTCAAAAAATAAAATAACAAAAAAAATTTCTATAATTTTTTATCTTTTTAATAGGTTATAACATTTTAAAATATAATAATATTTAAAATTTTTTGAAATTTTTATACAATATTTTGTTATAATAATTTTAATAATTATATATCAATAAATTTAATATAAATAATTTTATTGATAGATATTATAATAATGATCAAAATTAAATTTATAAACTATTAATATTAAGATAAATATTAATTAAAAAATATTTACAAAACCAAAATTGATTCAAAATTAAAGTAACTTATATTACTTGATAATAAATTTTAATTTTTAAATTTATACTTCTTTTATAAGCGTATATTTTTATTAGATAAATAATATATTATTTAAATTATATTTGTCCCACTCATAATTTATTTTGTAATAAATATTTCTAAATAAATTCACTAATAAATAATTAAAATGAATATTTAAAAATATAATAAATAGCAATAAAAAATAGATTTATTAATTATTAAGTAGTATTTAACGGTTTAATGGTTTATGTATTTAGGCATTACGGGGTTTAGGAGTTTACTGATTTAACTTTATATTCATTTAGTAGGGCTGCTCACGGGACTCGGAGATTCGTGACCCGACCCGAAGTCTTGTCCCGAAAGAATCGGGACTGAGAAAAATCCATTGACTTTGACTTTTCCCGTCCCATTCTATCACATATTTTTCTTTAGGGATGGTTCCAAATCTTAAGCAATATCCATCTCAAGAATCATCCCGTCCTAAAAAACCTATACTATAACCATATATATATATATATATAAAACATGAAGATTCCACCAATTTCGCTACTCCCCATCCAATTCCGACGCACCTATTGCTGTTCCGACCAGGCCACCTCATGCCATTCCAGCCATGTTCAGTTAGGTCCAGCCCTTGTCTGCCACACTTCTGGTTGCCTCCTCCATGTCTCAGATGCCACCTGCCTTTTGGGTTGTTTTTTTTGATGAGAATTGAGTGATTAATTATTATTATTAATATTATATGTCTCAGTCCGTTTTGTTGATATTGATTGTGGTGTTGTGTTTGGGCTGAATGAGTGGGCAGAATGAGTGGGCTGAATGTGTTACAGTCAGTTTTGTAGAGCTTGCTTGTTTGAAATATTTATATGTATTTATGCTTAACATATCAAATTAATTAATGGCAATGCAGATTGCACAATCCAGCAGTAAACAAAAAATACAATAAATTGAAGATGATCACATCTCAAATGATCAAAGTACTGGTAAATCCAATCATCATCCTTTCTCGAACCCTCCTATTGTTAGGGCACGTTCTTAAATTCCAATTGTAAAAGAAAGTCAAGGTACATCTGAACCTCAAGCTCATAAAAAGTATAAGTCTACTATTTGGGAAAATTATGAGATATTAATTGATTTAGAGGGAAATGAAACTGGTAGGGCAGCTTGTATATATTGTAGGAAAGAATACTTGGCAAAAGGTGATCAAGCTACTTCGAGTTTATAGAAATACTTGAGAAAGACTCATTGGAAATTTCCACACAAAAAAAGAATTAATAGAAGCTCACAAAGGTAAAGACAATCATAATCTTTATTGAGTTTCACTAAAGGTACTAGTTCACTGAATAACAAATTAACTTGTTGGCAAATTGATCAACAACTAGTTAGGAAGGTATTGGTGAAAATGATCATAAAAGATGAATTGCCTTTTTGTTTTTTTGAGAGGGATGAGTTCAAGTTGTTTTGTGAAGTTAGTGTGCATCAATTTAAAATTCCATCTAGGCACTCTATGTTTGAGAAATTGTTTTTCTTTGTTTGTGAAGGAAAAAAAGAAATTATTTGATCGCATATCATCTCATTGTTGTAAAGTTTCATTGACTACCTGACACATGGACTAGCATTCAAAATTTGTCTTATATTTGTTTGACCATTTATATCATTGATTCTCAATAGAATATGCATAAAAGGCTTTTGAACTTTTGTGTAATTAAAAGTCATTCTGGTGTTAAAATTGGAAATGCTATTGAGTTTTGCATGAATGAATGGGGTTTGAGAAAGTTGATGTGCTTTACTGTTGGCAATGCATCAAATAATGATGTTGCAGTTGAACAATTGAAAAAAAGGCTTGTGAAGAATAGTGTTGTACCTTTGAGAGGCGGGCATTTCATATGAGATGTTATGCTCATATCCTAAACTTAATTGTCAGAGATGGCATTGCAGTAGTTGAGGGTGCTATTCAAAAAATTAGAGGTGTGGTGAAATATGTGAGGAGTAGTCCTAAAAGATTAGATATGTTTAAGTTATGTGTTGAAGAAGCAAACTTCATATATGGATCTTCATTGAAATTAGATTGTCCTACAAGATGGAATTCAAGTTATTTGATGCTACAAACTGATATAAAATATCAAAAAGAATTTGATAAGTTGGAGGACAAAGACAAAAGCTTTTTGAAGGTGTTTGCATCACGTTCCAACTGAGAGAGACTGAACAAACACCAAAATTTTGGCTTGTTTCTTGAAATATTTTTATTAGGTAACTTGTAAATTTTCTAGCTCATAATATTCTACCTCTAGTATTTATTTTCCTGAGATTATTCGAATTTTGAAAAAAAATTGAGCTTTGTTAAAATAGTAGAGATACAATGGTGTCTGAAATGGGTATGAAAATGAGGCATAAATTCAACAAATATTAGGTTTCTCTACAGTAAACAAATATTATGATTTTTGTAGCAGTAGTGTTGGATCCTAGAAATAGGCTCAAATATCTCAAGGTTTATTACACTTAGCATTATGGTGAGGAATTGGCTAAAAATTTGGTGAAAAAGGTTCTAAATGCTTTAAATGAGAAGATGGAAGATTATAAAGATTTAAATTAAGATGAATCAAAAAAAGATGATTTCTCTTCTATTGTGTTGAAGAAAAATGATGATTTCTTTGATGGTAGTGATACTTATGTTTATGATTTTTTTGTTGAATTGGAGAAAGAACAAGAAGTTGCAGCTTTGGAAGAGTAGTATAGGTACTTGGAAGACAAACTTGAAAAAAATAGAATTGATTTTGATCTTCTAAACTGGTAGAAGGTAAATTAGGTTAGGTATCCTTCTTTGGTAAATGTAGCAAGGGATGTATTTGCTATCCAAGGATCTATCGTGGCTTACGAATCTAAATTTAGCAATGGGCGGAGAACTTTAGATAAATTTAGGAGTTCTTTAACATCTATTACAGCTGAAATTCTCATATGTCTACAAGATTGGTTGAGAAGATCAAACAAACCTATTGAAATTGAAGAATTAGTTCAAGAACTTGATGATAATGAATCATGTTAGTAAACAAATCTTGTAAATTGTAATTTCATTTTTACTTATTTTATTCATTCAATTTAATAAAAATATGGTTCAATTACAATTTTCAGAGGGGTCTCAAGATCCAAATATTCTTCCAACTATAGTTGGCCAACTAAATTTGGAATGGGTGTATTAAATTTTATAAGGTAATATTTTGTTTTTTTATTACTCTTTCATCTTAGAAATTTATGTCTACATGATTAACAAGTTTTCATCTTTGGCTGTCCTTCTACAGTAGAGGAAGAAAAGGGAGGAGTTGTAGAAGAGATAATTAATTGGGTTTGGATTTTCGTTGCTATTTTGGGATGGACCTTTGAATTTATTATTATCATGGTTGTTATTAGTTGTATTTTTTTTGTTATATTAAGCTGCCTAATTTTAGCAATTACTTAAGTAGTAATTGATACTATCAATGTTTGTGGTCATCTTTAGCTATTCCTTAATATTTTAAGTAATTGTTTAAAAAATGTAATATTTCTATTATGGTTAATTTTCGCTCGGCTGAACAAAGCCAACTTGTGAAAAAACAAAGAACAAAATTACGCACACAAGTTGGTCCTGTTCTATTTAATATTTCGATCTTTTTCTGCACATCAAAGCTTTTGACTAGGTAATGGAACTCGTTTGCGGTATTCAACCAAATTGACAAAACAAAATTGGCCCAATTTGAGTTCGAAAGATACATAACTAAGGAAAGATAAATGGTACAACAAAAGGTTTCGACATGAACTAAAATGGTCTGTTTGAAAAAAATAAATTGAAAAAAATATCCGAACTCCATTCCATCCCGTAACCGTTTTCTCCTACCCAAAATCTCTAATCTCCGTCCCGTCCCAATATTTTCAACCTATGGGATGGATCTGGATCTTCAAAAAAAAATCTCCGAACTGTGGGAAGGAACTGGAGATTTGTAATCTCCATCTCATCCAATCCCATCAGCACCCCTAGCATTTAGTGGTTTATAGGTTTTATTTAAAAATTAAAATAACACCAAATTTAATATAACCTTTGAAACTATAACAATTTTTAAATTTTTTTTAAATGTGAATACTATATTTAGTTATGATAATCTTAATAATTATATATCATATAAATTCAATATAAACAATTATATTGATATATATTATAATAATGATCATACAAAAGATTAATAAACAATTATTAAGAAGATAAATATTGTTTAAAATATATTTACAAAACCTAAAATGATTCAAAATCAAAGTGAAATATTTTACTAAATATTAATTTTAAATTTTTAAATTTTTGTATCCATTTATAAGCTTATATATTTTTTTGATGAAAATTAAGTTACTTAAATTATATTTGTCTAACTATTAATTTATTTTTTAATTTATATTTCTATAAAAATAAACTAATAAATAATTCAAATGTATATATAAAATTATAATGAATACTAATAAAAATGAGAGTTATGATTTATTATTTAGGGTATACCTATTTAATGGTTTAAGTTTATTGAGGTTTTGGGGTTAATGAGTTTATTGATTTATATGTTTACGCATTTAGGTTTTATTTATTGATTTATAGGTTTTATTTAATCAATGATATAACAATAAATTTATTTTTATGAATTTTCGTGATTATGAAAAATTATAACCTTTGAAAATATAATACTTTTTTAATAGTTCTAAAATATGAATACAATACATAGTTATAATAATCTTAATAATTATATTTGATGTAAATTCAATATAAAAAGTTTTATTAATATATATTATTTTGATGATCAAAAAATAAATTAATAAATTATTATTAATAAGATAGATATTAATTAAAATATATTTGTAGAACACAAAATAATTCAAAATCAAAAGTAAATTATATTACTAAATAAAATTTAAAAATTTGAAATTTTGTTTATTTTTATAAGCTTATATCTTTTTTCATAAAAAATAATTTATTTAAATTATATATGTCTCACTCATTATTTAATTTGCAATTAATATTTCTATAAAAATAAACTAAAAAATAATTATAATGAATATTTAAAATTATAATGAATACAAATAAAAATGAGATTTATTATTTATTATTTAAGTTATATAGGTTTAATGGTTTAAGTATTTAGGGGGTTTTGGGGTTTAGGAGTCTAGAGATTTAAATGTTTAGGCTTTTAGTGGTTTATTAGTTTTATTTAAATAATAAAATAATAAAAAAATTATTTTTGTTATTTTTTATCACTTTTGAAGGTTATAACCTTTTAAAATATAATAATTTTTAAATTTTTTTTAAATCTAAATATAATATTTAGTTATAATAAACTTAATAATTATAAGACATTTAAATTAAATATAAGTAATTTTATTGTTAGATATTATAAAATTTATCAAATAATAAATTAATAAACTATTCTTAATAAGATTGATAGAGATTAAAATATAATTCCAAAACTTATATATAATGATTCAAAATCAAAGTAAAATATATTCCTAAATAATAATTTTTTGTTTTTAAATTTTTAATTCTTTTTATAAGCTTATATTTTTTTTGATTAAATATAAATTATCAAAATTATAGTTTTCCCACTCATTATTCATTTTGTAATTAATATTTCTATAAAAAATAAACTAATAAATAATTAAAATGAATATTTAAAATAATAATGAATACAAATTAAAATGAGATTTATGATTTATAATATGTGGTATCCCTGTTTAATGGCTTGATTATTTAATAGTTTTTTCGTTTAGGATTTTATCAATTTATGTTTTTAGGTATTTAGTGGTTTATAGGTTTTAATTATATAATAAAAATTATTTTTTTTTAGATTTTTTCTGATTTTCAAAGGTTACTACCTTTAAAAATAAAATAATTTGTAAAATTTTTTGAAATGTGAATACTATGTATAATTATATTAATCTATCTAATTATATATCATATAAATTCAATATAAATAATTTTAATGATAAATATTATAAAAATGATCAAAAGTTAAATTAATAAACTATTATTAATAATATAAATATTAATTAAAATATATTTACATAACACAAAATGATTCGAAATAAAATCAAAATATATTACTAAATAATAATATTTAATTTTTAAATTTTTTCTTATTTTTATAAGCTTATATTTTTTTTGATTAAAAATAAATTATCAAAATTATAGCTGTCTCACTCATTATTCATTTTGTAATTAATATTTATATAAAAAATAAACTAATAAATAATAAAATGAATATTTAAAATTATAATGAATACAAATTAAAATGAGATTTATGATTTATAATATGTGGTATCCCGGTTTAATGGCTTGATTATTTAGAAGTTTTTTCGTTTAGGAGTTTATCAATTTATGTTTTTAGGTATTTAGTGGTTTATAGGTTTTAATTATATAATAAAAATTATTTTTTAAAAATTTTTTATGATTTTCAAAGGTTATAACCTTTAAAGATAAAATAATTTGTAAAATTTTTTGAAATGTGAATACTATGTATAATTATATCAATATATCTAATTATATATCATATAAATTCAATATAAATAATTTTAATGATAAATATTATAAAAATGATCAAAAATTAAATTAATAAACTATTATTAATAATATAAATATTAATTAAAATATATTTACATAACACAAAATGATTCGAAATCAAATAAAAATATATTACTAAATAATAATATTTAATTTTTAAATTTTTTCATCTTTTTATAAGCTTATATTTTTTTATGATTAAAAATAAATTATTTAAATAATATCTGTCTCACTCGAAATTTATTTTGTAATTAATTTTTCTAAATAATTAAACTATAAATAATTAAAATGAATATTTAAAATTATATTAAATCGAAATAAAAATGAGATATTTTATTTATTAAGAAGTATATAGATGTTAAAATCTTTATGTATTTAGAGCTTTCGGAGTTTATTAGCTTAGTAATTTAAGTATGTAAGCATTTAATGGTCTATAGGTTTTATCTAAAAAATAAAATAATTAAAAATTTTTTTTATTATTTTTTCTCATTTATTAAGATTATAACCTTTGAAAATATAATAATTTTTAAATTTTTTTCAAAAGTGAATACAATATTTATTTATAATAATCATAATAATTATATATCTTATAAATTCAATATAAACAATTTTATTGATAGATATTCTAATAATTATCAAAAAATAAATTAAAAATCTATTATGAATGAGATTGATATTACTTAAAATATAATATCAAAACCTAATATGATTCAAAATCAAAGCAAAATATATTAATAAATAATAATTATTTGTTTTTAAATTTTTATTCATTTTATATGCTTATCAATTTTTTGATTAAAAATAATTTTTATAAATTATATTTTTTGATTAAAAAACTAAACAATCAAAATGAATTTTTTAAATTTTAATGAAAACAAATAAAAATAAAATTTATAATTATTATTTAGGGTATACAGATATAAAGGGTTATCTATATAGAGGTATCGGGATTTTTTTAGTTTAGTGATTTAAATGCTTAGGAATTTAGTGGTGTATAAGTTTTATTTAAACAATAGAATAACAAAGAAAAAATATTTTTTTTTATTTTTTCACATTTTGAAAGGTTTTAACCTTTGAAAATATAATAATTTTAAAATTTTTTTCAAAAGTGAATACAATATTTAGTAATAATAATCATTATATTTATATATCATATAAATTCAATATAAACATTTTTATTGATAAATATTCTAATAATGATGAAAAAATAACATTTTTATTATTTATTATTTAGGGTATACCAGTTTAATTTAAATTAAATATGTCTTACTAATAATTTATTTTGTAATTAATATTTCTATAAAAATATACTGAAAATTAATTAAAATAAAAATTTTAAATTATACTGAATAAAAATTAAAATGTATTTATGATTTATTATTAATGTATACTAGTTTAATGGTTTAACAATTTAGAGGTTTTTCTTTTAGGAGTTTAGCGATTTAGGTTTTTAGGCATTTAGTGGTTTATTGGTTTTATTTAATCAATAAAATAACAAAAAAAAATTGAAATTTTTTCTCATTTTCATAGGTTATAACCTTTGAAAATATAATAATATTTATAATTTTTTGAAATGTGAATATAATATTTAGTTATAATAATATTAATAATTATATATGATATAAATACAATATACATAATTTTATTTATAGAAATTATAATAATGATCAAAAATTAAATTAATAAACTATTAATAATAAGATAGATATTAATTAAAAAATATTTACAAAACCCAAATTGATTCAAAATTAATGTAAATTTATTACTGGATAATAATTTTTAATTTTTAGATTTTTACTTCTTTTATAAGCAAATATATTTTTTTTGATTAAAAATGAATTATTTTAATTATATTTTTTTGCACTCATAATTTATTTTATAAATTATATTTCTATAAAAATAAACTAATAAATAATTAATATGAATATATAAAGTATAATAAATAGAAATTAAAATTAGATTTATTAATTATTATGTATTATATAGCAGTTTAATAGTTTATGTATTTAGGTATTATGGGGTTTAGGTGTTTACTGATTTAATTGTGTATGCATTTAGTGGTTTATAGGTTTTATTTAAAAAATAAAATAACAAAACATTTATTTTTTTTATTTTTTTTATTTTTTTTATTTTCAAAGGTTATAACCTTTGAAAATATAATAATTTTTAAATATTTTTCAAAAGTGAATTCAATATTTAGTTATAATAATCATTATATTTATATATCATATTTAAACATACACAATTTTATTGATAAATATTCTAATAATGATCTAAAAATAAATTAATAATCTATTATTAATAAGATAGATATTAATTAAAATATAATTACAAAACATAAAATGATTCATAAGCAATGCAAAATATATTACTATATAATAATTTTTTGTTTTGAAATGTTTTTTTATTTTAAAAAGTTAATCTATATTTTTTTGATTAAAAATAATTTACATAAATTATATTTGTCTAACTCATAATTTATTTTTTAATTAATATTTATATAAAAATAAAAAATTAATAATTAAAATGAATATTTAATATTATAATTAAAAAAAATGAAATTTATTATTTATTATTTAGGGTATACCAGTTTAATTTAAGTTATATTTGTCTCACTAATAATTTATTTTGTAATTAATATTTCTATTAAAATAAACTGATAAATGATTAAAATAAAAATTTAAAATTATACTGAATAAAAATTAAAATGAGATTTATGATTTATTATTAATGTATACCAGTTTAATGGTTTAAGTATTTTTAGGTTTTGTCATTTAGGAGTTAAGTGATTTATGTTATTAGGCACTTAGTGATTTATAGGTTTTATTTAAACAATAAAATAACAAAAAAAATTGTAATTTTTTGTCATTTTCAAATGATATAACCTTTGAAAATTTATTAATATTTAAAATTTTTAGATTTTTGAATACAATATTTAGTTATAATAATTTTAATAATTTTATATCATATAAAATAAATATAAACAATTTTATTGATAGATATTATAATAATGCTCAAAAATTAAATTAATAAACTATTTATAATAAGATAGATATTAATTAAAAAATATTTATAAAACCCAAATTGATTCAAAATTAAAGTAAAATATATTAGTTGATAATAATTTTTAATTTTTAATAATAATTCTTTTATACTTCTTTTAAATGCGTATATATCTTTTTTGATTAAAAATAAATTATTTAAATTATATATGTCGCACTCATAATTTATTTTGTAATAAAAATTTCTATAAAAATAAACAAATCAATAATTAAAATGAATATTTAAAATAATAATAAATTGAAATGAAAGTTCAATTTAATAATTATTAAGTAGTATATAGCGGTTTAATGGTTTATGTATAACTGTATGCATTTAGTGATAATTTTAGGCATTACGGGGTTTAGGAGTTTACTGATATAACTGTATGCATTTAGTGGTTTATAGGTTTTATTTAAAAAATAAAATAACATAAAATTGATTTTTATTATTTTTTTATATTTCCAAAGGTTCAAACCTTTGGAAATATAATAATTTTTAAATCTTTTTCAAATGTGAATTCAATATTTAGTTATAATAATCATTATATTTAAATATCATATAAATTCAATATAAATAATTTTATTGATAAATATTCTAATAATGATCAACAAATAAATTAATAATCTATTATTAATAAGATAGATATCAATTAAAATATAATTACAAAACCAATAATGATTCAAAAGCAAAGCAAATTATATTATTATATAATATTTTTTTTGTTTTTAATTTTTTTTTCATTTAATAAGTTTATTTATATTTTTTTTGATGAAAAATAATTTATATAAATTATAATTGTCTAACTCATAATTTATTTTGTAATTAATATTTATATAAAAATAAACAAATAAATAATTAAAATGAATATTTAAAATTATAATGAAAAAAATAAAAAATGAGATTTATTGTTGATTATTTAGGATATATCTAATTAAAAAAATTATGTATTTAAGGTTTTCAAGATTTATAAGTTATTCATTTAATTATTTAGACATTTAGTGGTTTATTGGTTTTATTTAACCAATGAAATAATAAATAAATTATTTTTGATATTTTTTCAAATTTTCAAAGATTATAACCTTTGAAAATATAATAATTTTAAAATTTTTTATAAATGTGAATACAATATTTTGTAATAATTATTATTATAACAATATATAATATAAACTAAATATAAACAATTTTATTGATAGATATTATATCAATTATCAAAAAATAAATTAATAAACAATTCTTAATATGATAGATATAAATTAAAATTTAATTACAAAAACTAAAATGATTAAAAATCAAAGTAAATTTATTACTAAATAATAATTTTTTTTAGTTTTTGACTCATTTATAAAATTATATATTTTTTTTGATAAAAAATAAATTATTTAAATTATATTTGTTTCACTTATAATTTATTTTGTAATTAATATTTCAATAAATTATTTAAATTATATTAAAGGTTTACGAGTTTAAAGGTTTAAGTATTTAGGGACTTCGGGGTTTAGGAGTTTAGAGATTTATGTGTTTTAGTATTTAATGGTTTATAAGTTTTATTTAAATAATGATATAACAAAAAAATTATTTTTTGTTATTTTTTCTAATTTTATAAGGTTATAAGCTTTGAAAATATAACAATTTTTAATTTTTTTTAAATGTTAATACTACATTTAGTTTTGATAATAATAATAATTATATTTAATATAAATTCAATATAAACAATTATATTGCTAGATATTATATTAATGATCAAAAAATAAATTATTAAACTATTATAAATAAGATAGATAATTTTTAAAATATATTTGCAAAACCTAAATTTATTCAAAATCAAAGTAAAATAAATTACTAAATAATAATGTTTTTGATGTTTTGCTTCTTTTTATAAGTATATATTTATTATTCTTAAAATTAAATTATTTAAATTATATTTGTCTTCCTCATAATATATTTTGTAATTTATAATTCTATAAAAATAAACTAAAAAATAATTAAAATGATTATTTAAAATTATAATGAATACAAATAAAAGTGAGATTTATTATTTATTATTCAGGATATACAATTTTAATGGTTTAGGGATATAGGTGTTTTTTGGTTTAGTGATTTAAGTGTTTATGCCTTTAGTGATTTATAGTTTTAATTTAAAGACTGAAAAAACAAAAAATTTAATTTTTTGTTTTTTTTTTAATTTTTGAAGGTTATAACCTTTGAAATATAATAATATTTAGTTTTTTTTAATGTGAATATAATATTTAGTTATAATAATTTAATAATTATATATAATGTAAACTCAATATAAATAATTTTATTAATAGATATTATAATAATGATCAATATATAATTAATAAACTATTAATAAAAAGAATGATACAAATTATAATATAAATGCAAAATCTAAAATGATACAAAATCAAAATAAAATATTTTACTAAATAATAAATTTTTGTTTTTAAAATTGTGCCTATTTTTACAAGCTTTTTTTTGATGAAATATAATTTATTTAAATTATATCTGTCTCACTAATAATTTATTTTGTAATTAATATTTCTATAAAAATAAACTGATTAATAATTAAAATAAAAATTTAAAATTATACTTAATAAAAATTAAAATGAGATTTATGATTTATTATTAATGTATTCCAGTTTAATGGTTTTGACATTTAGGAGTTTAGAGATTTATGTTTTTAGGCATTTAGTATTTTATAGATTGTATTTAAACAATAAAATAACAAAAAAAAATTTATAATATTTTCTCATTTTCAGATGTTATAATCTCTGAAAATATAATAAAATTTAAGATTTTCTGAAATGTGAATACAATATTTAGTTATAATAATATTAATAATTATATGTCATATAAATTCAATATAAACAATTTTATTGATAGATATTATAATAATGATAAAAAATTAAATTAATAAACAATAAATAATAATATAAATATTAATTAAAAAATATTTAGAAAATCCAAATTGATTCAAAATTAAAGTAAAATATATTACTGAATAATAATTTTTAATTTTTAAATTTTACTTCTTTTATAAGCGTATATATCTTTTTGATTAAAAATAAATATTTAAATTATATTTGTCGCACTCATAATTTAATTTGTAATAAATATTTCTATAAAAATAAACTAATAAATAATTAAAATGAATATTTAAAATTATAATAAATAGAAATAAAAATTAGATTTAATAATTATTATATATTATATAGAGGTTTAATGGTTTTGGTATTTAGGTATTACGGGGTTTAGTAGTTTACTGATTTAATTGTGTAAGCATTTAGTGGTTTATAAATTTTATTTAAAAAAATAAAATAACAAAAAATTTATTTTTATTATTTTTTGATATTTCCAAAGGTTATAACCTTTGAAAATATAATAATTTTTAATTTTTTTTCAAAAGTAAATTCAATATTTAGTTATAATAATCATTATATTTATATTTCATATAAATTCAATATAAATAATTTTATTGATAAATATTCTAATAATTATCAAAAAATAAAATAATAATCTATTATTAATAAGATAGATATCAATTAAAATATAATTACAAAACCAAAAATGATTCAGAAGCAAAGCATAATATATTACTATATAATAATTTTTTGTTTTTATATATTTTTTTCTTTTTAAAAGTTTATGTATATTTTTTTGATAAAAAATAATTTATATAAATTATATTTATATAACTCATAATTTATTTTCTAATTAATATTTATATAAAAATAAACTGTTAAATAATTAAAATAAAAATATAAAATGGTACTAAATAAAAATTAAAATTAGATTTATAAATTATTATTAATGTATACCAGTTTAATGGTTCAAGTATTTAGAGGTTTTGTCGTTTAGAAGTTTAGTGATTTATGTTTTTAGGAATTTAGTGGTTAATAGGTTTTATTTAAACAGTGAAATAACAAAAAAATTATTTTTGATATTTTTTTCACATTTTCATAGTTATAACATTTGAAAATATAATAAATTTTAAATTTTTTAGAATGTAAATATAATATTAAGTTATAATAATCTTAATAATTATAAGTTAGGAGTTCCGTGTTTTAATTGTTTAGACCTTTAGTGATTTATAGTTTTTATTTAAAGAATGAAAATACAAAAAATTTAATTTTTTGATTTTTTTTTAATTTTTGATGGTTATAACCTTTGAAAATATAATAATTTTTAATTATTATTAAATGTGAATATAATATTTAGTTATAATAATTTTAATAATTTTATATAATGTAAACTAAATATAAATAATTTTATTAATAGATATTATAATAATGATCAATAAATTAATTAATAAACTAATATTAATAAGAATGATATAAATTAAAATATAATTGTAAAATCTAAAATGATTCAAAATCAAAATAAGATATATTAATTAAAAATAATTTTTTATTTTTAAAATTTTGCCTATTTCTATAAGCATATATTTTTTTTTATTAAATATAAATTATTTAAATTATATGTGTCTCACTAATAATTTATTTTGTAATTAATATTTCTATAAAAATAAACTGATAAATAATTAAAATGAATATTTAAAATTATAATGAATACTAATAAAAATGAATTATTTAGTATTAAATTTTACTTTGATTTTGATTCATTTTAGGTTTTTTAATTATATTTTAATTTATATCTATCATATTAATGATAGTTTATTAATTTATTTTATGATAATTGATATAATATCTATGAATAAAATTGTTTATATTTAGTTTATATTATATATAGTAATAATATTAATTAATACTAAATATTGTATTCACATTTTTAAAAAATTTTAAAATTATTATATTTTCGAATGTTATAACCTTTGAAATTTTGAAAAAATATCAAAAATAAATTTTTTGTTATTTCATTGTTTGAATAAAACCTATAAACCATTAAAAGCCTAAATACTTAAATCAATAACTTCTAAATCTCGAAAACCCTAAATAAGTAAATTTTTTAAACATGTATATCCTTAATAATAAATAATAAATAATAAATCTCATTTTTATTTTTTTCATTATACTTTTAAATATTCATTTTAATTATTTATTTGTTTATTTAAATATAAATATTAATTACAAAATAAATTATAAGTTATACAAATATAATTTATATAAATTATTTTTCTACAAAAAAATATAGATAAACTTAATAAAAGAAGAAAAAAATTAAAAACAAAAAAATATTATATAGTAATATATTTTGCTTTGTTTATGAATCATTTTAGGTTTTATAATAATATTTTAATTGATAGCTAACTTATTAATAATAGATTATTAATTTATTTTTTAATCATTATTAGACTATTTATCAATAAAAATGTTTATATTGAATTTATATGATATATAAATTTAATAATTATTATAACTAAATATTGTATTCACTTTCGAAAAAAGTTTTAAATTTTATTTTGATTTTTAAGTTATATATATATTAATTATATAATAAATTATGAGTTACAAAAATAATTTATAAAAATTATTTTTCATCAAAAAATAGATAAGCTTATAAAAAGAATAAAACTTTAAAAAAAATTATTATTAAAAAGTAATATATTTTGCTTTGCTTTTGAATCATTTTAGGTTTTGATATTATATTTTAAGTAATATCAATCTTATTCATTATATATTTTTAATTTATTTTTTGATAATTATTAGAATATCTATGAATAAAATTGTTTATATTGAATTTATATGATATATAATTATTATGATTATTATAAATAAATATTGTATTCACATTAAAAAAAATTAAAAAATTATTATATTTTCAAAGATTTTAATCTTAAAAAATGAGAAAGAATACAAAAAATAATTTTTTTGTTATTTCTTTTTTAAATAAAACCTATAGACCACAAAATGTTTATTTACTTAAATCAGTAGCTCATAAAACCCAAAACTCCTAAATACATAAACATTATAACAGCTTTGTATTACATTATAAATAATAAATCTCATTTTTATTTCTATTTATTATAATTTTAAATATTCATTTTAATTATTTATATTTTAATTTTTAGAAAAATTAATTACAAAATAAATTTCGAGTGAGAGAGATATTATTTAAATAATTTATTTTTAATCATAAAAAAAATATAAGCTTATAAAAAGATGAAAAAATTTAAAAATTAAATATTATTATTTAGTAATATATTTTTATTTGATTTTGAATCATTTTGTGTTATGTAAATATATTTTAATTAATATTATTATTATTATTAATAGTTTATTAATTTATTTTTGATCATTATTATAATATCTATCATTAAAATTATTTATATTGAATTTATATTATATTTAATTAATAAGATTAATATAATTATATATGGTAATCACATTTGAAAAGATTTTAAAAATTATTTTATTTTTAAAGGTAACTTTTGAAAATCTTAAAAAAATCAAACAAAAATTTTTTATTCTTATTATATAAATATAACCTATATACCACTAAATGCCTGAAAATAAAAATTGCTAAACTCCTAAACAACAAAACCCCTAAATAATCGATCCATTAAACAAGTATACCATATATAAATGTTTGGCAATCGTGTTTCACTAGTCGCTCAGTACGACTAGATAAATCCATCAGAAAATACTTTTGTGTTATAAATTAAAGCAATAGAAATGTCTTACAGTATATAGTACACAAAATAGTCATGATAACTCGCACAGAGAGAAGAGAGATAGATGATGAATAGTTCCACGGGTCCAAAATCAGCCACCCGAAAATAAAATTACAAAACATTTTATATTAAAATTACTCTCGGTTCATTTAACCAGAGTGGGTTGGATCATGAGATGGGTCAGGCTCTCCTCAATTTCGGCCCACTGTCCGGTCAGTGAGACCTCCATTATTGTGCTACTGCTGCATCCCTGGCCTCTTAATATTTCCTTTCCTGCACTTACATGAAAATATTAATAAAGAAAAAATATTTGTTATACAAATAGATTATCAAAAATAAATTACATATACAACAATAATAATCTTAAATCTCATTTTAATTTGTATCACTATAATTTAAAAATTAATGTTTACAATATTTAATAGTTATAGTTGATATAAATATTAATTACAAATAAAAATATTAGTCAGACAAATATAATATTTAATAATTTACTTTAAAAAATATATAATCTTATAAAAAGAAGTAAATATTTACAAACAAAAAATTTATTATTTAGTAATAAATTTACATTGATTTTGAATCATTTTAGGTTTTAATATTATATTTTAATTTATATGTATCATATTAATAATAGTTTATTAATTTAGTTTTTTGATAATTGATATAATATATTCAATAAAATTATATTACTAGGTATAATTATATATACTTTACTGATTATTATTACTAAATAATTTATACATTTTAATACAATTTTCAAAATTATTATTATTTCAAATGTTAAAACTTGAAATGTGAAAAATTACAAAAATATTTTTTTGTTTAATTTTATTTTAAATAAATCCTATAAACTCACTAAATGCTTAAATACTTAAATCAATACTCCTAAATCATCGGAAACCCTACATAGATAATCATTTTAACCGGTATACCCTAAATAATAAATAATAAATCTCACCAAATATTATTTTTTTCATTATAATTTAAAATATTCATTTTAATTATTTATTCGTTTATTTTTATATAATTTATTTAAATTATAGAATAAATTTAGTTAGACAAATAAATTTATATAATTATTTTTTATCAAAAAACTATTGATAAACTTTTTAAAAGAAAATAATTCAAAAGATAAAATTATTATATAGTAATATATTTGCTTTGTTTCAGAATCATTTTATGTT
>JAREIK010013525.1:0-22323 GCA_029783825.1 Sapria himalayana
GTTGATTTGCTTACTGTTAGAGTCAGGAAGGGCAAAGAGTAAATTAAGATTCTCACTCCTAAGAGAAGAGTCTTACTGTGCATTCATCCCTTAAAGATCCTATGGTCTATTGTTCTCTGTTACACCCGAGATCTTAAGCCGGCGGAGATCTCTATTCGATTTCAGTAGAGGTGAAGCTATGTGGACGGTGGGAAGGTCCTTAACTCATAAACCAGCCTAGGCCGGGAGTACGTGTTGGTACAATTCTTTGATCGACTTTCAGCTGCTCAACCGGATGCCAATAGGTCGCTTCGCAAGACATTGAGAATATTGAGAATAGAGATGGAGATTGGACCTTGGGCTCCGGGCGTAGGTACGGTAGTTGTCCTCTCCGTCCCCTATTGGAACATAGAAAAAGATCTTTTTCTTCTTCAGTTAGTACCAATTCGGTCGATATCGACAATCCAGTTCCGCAGGAAGGAGGCCAGGTCAGCGGGGCAATCAAAACTGCTTTTGACGCGCGGGATTCTACTCACGAGCTGGTTCAGGGACAGGTTCCGCTCACTCTTTCGATGCCATGCCATTCTGGTGGCACGGAACCACTGAATGGGGGCGGTTTTCATCTCATCGCTGGCGTGTGGAATACTAGTGCATCCAAGCACAGCGCAGCCAAGAGGGTCCAAGATTGCTTCGTCTCATGGGCTGGTCAACTTCCACCCTTAGCTCCGAAGAAAAAAGAAAATAGTAGAGGCGGTCCCAAAGTGCTGTTTACAGCCGGGTTCTTACCGATCTTGAACAAATGAGCTCTGGGAGAAGGGAGGGTGGCGATCTTAAGCTGATTCCTTCTAGATGCACTTTCCTCCGCTCTGCTCAATCACCTCTCGACCAGGTTTGGGCTACACATACACAGGTTGCTTCGGCGGGCCGTTTCAGCTCCGGTTTAAGGAGAGGTATTGTTCAACGATGGGTTAGCAATTCTATACCGAATCCCGCTTAAGGTCAGTCGGGAGAGATCGAGCGTAGAGGAGAGTTAGTAAATTATTATTTTAAATATGACATAAATGAAGTGCATCTCCCCCGTGTTTTTATTTGGTTTACCCAGAAATCTTTATCAAATGGCTTGGTTGGGGCATCCTCCCCGTCTTTTTCAATCATCGACATCAGGATTGGGACTCCCTACTTATGGCCAAATCAGTGCTCTAGTGGATCCTCCATTTCGTTGTTCATCCGTACCGCTATCAAAAGTAGAAAGAAGAACGCTAGGGGGGATCTGTATCGTAATTCGATCTGCAGCTCTCCCTTCCAAAAATCTCTAGTTGAGCCAAAAAGAGATGGTTTAGTAACACATCCTTTGTTTCGTCTTGGTCGTCCTTCCCTGATTCACTGAGCGATCCAAGCATATTGAAAGGGAGGATTTTTCAGGGCCGGAAGGAGGAAATTTAGAGACAGGGAGTTATCTTCCTTTGGTGGCACCCCACCCGCATATACACATCTAAGAAAGAGACTCAAAATTGCCAACTTATCACACTCTCCAATCATTCCACTTCTCACACTACGGCGACTAAGACTTTATCAGGGCTCAAAAGAACCCTATTTTGGAGTGCCATCACCATCATAGGAGAACGGAAAGCTTTCGAAGTCATCTTCAAAAAAGGCGAGTCAAAGCCATCGTTTTCAAGCCCGATCTTCCGAACGCGTGAAAGCCCGATAGGGCATTCTCCTTTAGATTTGATTGATTCTAGAGTCGCATTAGCTTGGAACATGGCCTTTTAGGCAAGGATCGATTGGGCTTAGTGAGCGAACTACCTCTTCTCCGTACGGGTACAGGCGAACTACTCCAATGGGGGTAGCGTAAGCTAGAAACTACTTCCATTGAAACAATTTATTCTGTGCCTTGACTTCTGATTCGGTATCCGTTTTCTTTGGTGTTGTCGATGAACTTCTTCCGGAGCTTCCTTAGCTTCTAGTGCCCACTTGGCCACCTTGAATCAGGCTTCGAAAGCTACTCACATCTACGTAATAGATTGGATATGCTTCCACATCCCGTTAAAAAAGGTTATGATTTCGAGGGTTGATAGTAAGTGGACCATAGGCATAGGTAGGTGGGGATGAACAATCCCTAGCAGAGCCCGAGCAATCCTAGAAGAAATCCTCCCAATCAATAAATGAATCATGCCTTACCGGCCCAATCCTTTATGTCATGAATCATAATCATAAGCATGCCTCCCAATCCTTTCATGTGATACGGTACGGCACCAACATGCCTAACCGAGACCTGTGCTCGAGATGGTTCGTTCATGTTATTTCTTCTCCGAGCAGTGCTTCCATTCATGGATTCTCGGTCCTGTACCCATCTTGGTGGTTGTTCAACATCGACTTTTTCCTTGTTAGTGGCAATTCCTAGCGCTAACGACTATAAGTTTACTAGCAAGCTGTAACGACTGAAACTACAGCACAGAATCATTTAGTTTCACCTATCCTAGTAGTAAGCGAAACTATGGAACTCAAACCAAGAGAATACCCCTTTCTCGTGCATTCCCCTTGTTCACATCGTCCTTAGAACAAGGCTACGCTACGGCCGATGCCTGGGCGGAGTTGAGAACATTCGAATCGGCTTCTTCACGAAATTCTTTCCACATAAAAGGAGTGAATGCAGACAGCTTGAGATCTCACTTCTAAAGCTTTCATTTTTCTTCTTAGCCATCAGGTTCCACACCAAGATCAAATGAGGGACCACTAGTTGCATTTCTCATAGACTAAGGTTGGACCACTGCCGGAGAGAAAGGCTGACCCTATCAAACAAAAAACCCTTAGCACAATAAGAGGTGCGAGGGATGGCGATCCAACTCCTACCCTGGCTTAGACGGAACAGACAGAGATCCTTTCAAGTCAAGCCCTCCTCACTCAACAAGGGGAATGATTAGAATCCAGCGGGGGTTAGTAAAAGACTAGGCCAATGCCACCTCAAGGAATTATGAATCGCTTAGCGCGCCCTAGCTCCTGCAAGACTTTCTCTGCAATACAGTTTTGCAGGGCTTATCCTCGCACTTCAACTATCAGGTTGGGAGTACTGGCCACTCTAGATGGTTGGGATATGTGATAGCTCTTGAAAAGTATATATACATAAATGATAAGTAAATCAAATAATGAACATTGGAAAGCGATGCACTCACACAAGCCGGTATCTTATAAGGAAAAAGCGGTCTTCTTTTAAGCAGTCCCTTTCTTTATCGTACTCCCTCCCTTACCAGGTAATATACTACGGAGGAAAGAAACCCTCTTGATACTGGGACAACTGCTACGAGGGTAGATCGAATGAATTAGTTGGAAGGGCTTATTAACGAAAAGGTTTATCAATTACATTAGATGCGCTTGCTTGCAGAAGGACTCCAAAACCCTTAAGACTGACACTGCCTTCCTCTTCCCTATAGGTCGAGTGAATAGCTTTACAAAAGTGTTTCTTATAAACCAAAAGAGCATTCAAGCACTAGCTGAAAGGAAAGATAAATCGAATTACTAATCTTGAGCTTATCCACTTAGAGGGACTGCCCCACTAACTCTAGACAGTAGAGGCAGGTTGATATATGCTTTTACAGAGAGTAGGAAAGATTCTATAATAGCCGGAATGGTAGAGTAGTCAAGGTTAGAATGATTGGAAAGGAAACCTAGGACTTTTACAGCTCCTTATTGTAGCTAGTAAGGATAGGCCCCAGAGTTTACGCTCCTTCAAAGGCACAGTGGAAAGGTCACGTATTCCAGCCTCAGGCCATATTATACTACGCTATATGCGGCCACCCCCTATACATCATTCCATAGAAAAGCCCTCCTACTCCAAGGGAAAAAGAGAAGAATCCAAAGTCAATCCCGCCAGGGCGGAAAATAAAAGCAACTAGAAGGACAGCAACTGGCTAAAAAGACTCTGGCTTTCTTCACTCTTCACAGGTAAGCTAAGCTTTTACTCGCTTTCTAATACGGATACAGGCTTTCAAAGTAACTTGCTTCACACATAGTGATTTGGTATACTGATCTATATCTGATAGGCTATGATGTTATCGCCAGGAAGCAAGAAAATAATTCTATCATTCTATGTGGAATGGTGATTTCACTAACTCCAATTCAGATTCCTTTCACTCCCGGAAGTCTCACTAAAATAGACTATGTCTGCGCTGCAAAGGTTACGGTTATTCAATAGTCTCCCCTTCCCCTTACAGTGCTCAAGAACTCTCCCTTCGGTCTCAATTACATCGACTCTCTTTCAGAACAAAATGGAATTACGTAATTTTAACTGAAACTTCTCACTTCTGTCTCAACTTACTGACTCGGGGTGACTCTAGCGGCTTACTACTAATGAAATAGATCCGGGCTGAAAAGAGGGAATTGGAATTCCAATCTATAGCTACCCTACCTTACTCCGGTGTAATAGATTATTCCGCCCGAAAGGCACATATCTAGGATAGGTTCATAAACGTGCTATATCTAGGGACAATAAAAGGGTATTTGCGAAAGAGGTAGGGCGAAAAGCGACCAACCCGATAGGGGTATAGCTCTGTGCACTTAACGTGATCAATGGATCTTTCTTATCGGCGAACTCTACATTATATATCCTTTGAGTGGGAAGGAAAGCTTTAGGAGGGCTATGGCATCAGTAGAAGACTAGGTTGCCAATCAGATAAAGGAAAAACAAGATGATCCGCAATGGCTTGCTTCGAAAAGTACATGATTCCATTCCTTACTAGAATCACTTACACTTAGCCTTAAGGGGCCTAGCTTATCGGGGGGGCAAGAAACAAAAGAAGAATAAGTCAGGCTTTATTGGCTAAGGAATGATTTCTTTCTCTTTCTTGAGGAACTTTCTAAGTCCCATGAGTTCGGAAGGACTATCTCTCTCATCCAGTTGGTAAGTTCTTTCTGTCGAGAAAGGGAATGCACTTTCAGGTCGAGCACGGTCTATTGGCAAAGGCCTCTTTCCATATCATCTTTGTAGGGGGCTTCCCTCTTACACATCAACTGAAGACAGACTAGATTGATAGAGCAGAGGAAAGAATAAGATCTGAAGTCCAAGCAAAGCAGAAACGTTAGCTATAGCTATATGCTCAACACATGGGATTTGACTTATTTCCTTGGCTTAGGAGTTCATACTCTGGGAAGTAAAGGAAGCAAGCTAAGGCGTAGGCCGGGCTAATCGGTAAGCAACAGCCTAAGACAATGCCGCATACCAACCACAACTTATCAGGCTCGGTCAAGAACCTAGCAGTCTCGTTTAAGTACATAGTGGCAGTTCCTCTTTTTACCTCTTGATCTTTGAGCTAACAACGCTCTAGCTGCCACAAGCGGTTATCCAGCTTCCATAGCCAAAATGGCATGCCCCTGCAAGAATTTCCCTGCCATAATTTCCTGTAGGATTGCAGTGCTTCCCAACCCAAAGCAAGAATGTCATGCCCTTTTTGCTTCCTAGCAACTAATACTTACTAGTAGTAGGGAACTTCGAACTAAAGATTTGCTTTAGCTCTAGTTTCCATCCGTCCTGTCCACTCACCACTTATCTCAAAAGCCACTATTTGAGATCTCTGAAGTGAATTCCAAATCAGTCTTTGTGGTTCCATTTCCCTTACGCTCGCTTTTGCTAATGCTACTCGGAAAGAACAGCTAGGAGACGATTAGCTCTAAGTGCCGAAGTCCATAGCTCCTATGATCGCGAGCTGCGGCTTGCTTTGTTCGCATCTCCGTCACGGCCTTGTGAAAGTGTTCCAACGACATGTTTAGCCCTCATTCTCTACTGCCAACTCGTTTCACTCCAGTTTACCGTAGCAACTACAGCAAGCTGCCTAGCTCACTGGCTCGTATGACTAGCTCGCTTACTTTAACTCAACAGCCTAGCTCTAACAAGCCAACTTCGTTCCCCCTCACCACTCAACTCATGCTTCTGTTCGACTCCTGACTAGCCGCACCTTTTAAATAGCCTACTGTGTAGCCTAAGGTAAGGATTGCTTCTTGCTAGCGGTATAAGCAAGCTCGGGTAAACAGATGAGCCGGCAGACGGGGCTACGGCCGTTAGGGGAAAAGGTCTGTGTCTGTGAAACAAGCAAGCTTAGCTTTCTGTAAACTGGAGTTAGAGCATGGTAGTTCGTAGGAGAAGTGGGAGATTGATTCGTTTCAGTAGTTAGGCGAGCTAGGTGGACAGAATGTCCTGCGCAGGAAATAGCTTGCTTCTTCTTTGAGTTGAAGATGGGAGTACAAACAAGTAAGTAAACTAGCTAGCCGCATTCCCAGCAACTTAGTACCCTTCTTTCACTGACAGCTATCTAATTAAGGGGCTGTGTAACTGCTGTTAGAACGCCCGTCGAAAAGTGAGGATTGGTTCTGTACCAGGTCATGGTGATATGCTTGATAGCATTTTAGGATGTAGGATGCGTAGTAGCTGTTGTCACAGTAGGGGTCCTAAGGCGGGAATTGTCCTCAAGTAGCCATAGCGTTGATTGCTCTCCCTCTTCTATTGTATGGGCGAATTAGCCACACCCCCAACTCGACTTCTTGCAATCTTGCTTTCAACCTGTTCGTGATAGAGCACGGTTGTAATAAGGCGAAGCCATGCTCGGAATTTCATGCTGTCCCGCCGGACAGCCTAGCCCTTTTAGTAAGGCAGGAAAGTTGTTAGGGCAAATCGAGACTAGAGGTCAGCGCTTTCTCTTTGTAAGAATCCTGTTCTGCTCTTTGAAAGAATTCTAAGTTCTGCAGTCCTTTCTAAACTAAACCAAGAGCATTCTAGTCGGTTCACGAGACCTAACTAACTGGATTGCTATCAGTGAGAATATCCGATAACCCGATTGAAGGAACCTTTATATTGAAGGACCAAAGGCGACAGGGTTAGAATCCGACTAAGCTAAGGAAGGTATCTAATCTCGTTACTGATGAGTAAGTAAAGTACAAGATCTAGTCATGCATCTTTCCTCGCCGTAATACTAACATCTATCGCTCATTCAGCCACTAGCAACCAGCTTTATCGCTACGAAGCGAAGCGGATGTCTAGCTAATGGCTACAACAGGAGGACCGCTTTCTTTATTATCCAATACGTCTCATTCCAAATTCAGAGCAGCCTTACTCGCATTCGCATTAACAGAGCCGTTGGTGCATCTTTGACTCTCTACCACCTTTTCTTCTATGCAATTCAATATACAATTCTTTGATCTACCTGACATATAGGATACAGATCCAGCAGAGAGACATAATAATGGGACCTCGAATTAGTGCTTTCTCTTTCTCCTGAATCACCCAATTAAGCGAAATTCTCCGTTTTATTATTAGTATTCTTTTCCAGAAGGTATAGTACTTTTTCCAAGGATGGATAATCAGGTGTAATCTTGAGTGCTCGGTAGATTCTATGTCCATTCTTTGTTCCCGAATGGATGTTTTCTCATAATCGTTATACGTAAAAAGGCTTTGCCACTTTGACTGGTGTAGGTTCCGCCCCTTGCCTCCAACTTCGTCTGTCGGCATTCGATCAGCCCCAGGAGGCTCATCCCGTAATCTCATAATCGTTGCCTGTTTTTTACTCTTCATCTCCTCATTGAAGACGGAATGCCCTTTATGCTTCTTTCGCACACGAGCTACTTGCACTTTCTATTCTTTACCATCTTATATGTAGATACTGCAGTTACCTTTCCCCTTTTTAGGTTCGGCTGCTAGGCCTTATTCTGAGAGTTCTTATTCTTATAGCTAGAACACAGATAGGACTTCGAGGAAAGGGAGAGGAAAGACACACGTTAATACTAAACCGGGGGGTAACCTTCCATTCTCAGTCTATTCCCTTCTAAGGCGTCTTAGCTTTGTGACCTAAGTCAGTAAGTAAACCTGTGACAGCTGAAAGGAACTCAACCTTGCCATCTAGTGAACTACGAAAGTAAGTAAACAACCAGTGAAAGATGCAACTAAGAACTTCTCAAGCGCTAAGCCTCCGGAACAGAGGAGAAAGAGAAAGCAGATGCTAACTCAACCGAAAGGTTAGGACAGGCCACCGAGTTCGCTCACACCGTTCGTGCCCCTATCAAGTGGGTAACTCACTGCTTATATCTAATACAGGAAGCGAAGGTAAGACTCCTGATACTCAATAACTACTTAAAGAATACTATGACTCCGTTCGCGCCTCTTCCCAAGAGGCACTCACTTCTTCTAAATTAGACAGTCATTTTACCGAAGGAAAGACTACTGAGAACTCTCAGTTAGACTCAATTAGCCCTCGTCAGGTATTTATAACTCGTTAGGCCTCCATAAGGCATAGTCTCAGCTTCAATCCCTACTCCCACAGCTTTAATGGGGAAGCGGAAATCTCCGACCTGGGATTCGTTGACAGAAAAAGGATTCGTGGATCTGCTCGATCATACCACTTCCTGGAATTGTTCTTTCGAAAGAGTTGAAGACAGAGTATTAGGAACGCTAGTCACTTTCTATCCTTAGGGCTTTCATGAAGGCAGATAGGGACTTTCACTAGTGCGTTAAGCAAGTCCAGAGATATCCCAATAGTAGCAATCTCATACCAATGTTAGGAAGAATAGTAGCTGAGCGGAAGAAGGGGTCTTTCTCAGAGGTTTATATCCACGGGTGGGATGTCCCTACTTAAGACTACCAGGTCTCAGACGGGAGAGAAAGTGAGACAAGAATCGTTCTGCCCTTTGCTTTTCTAGTCAAGTGAGGTAGCTTGTGTGACCTGAACTGGGAATAGCCCTTACTTTGGATATATTCTACTGACGAGCAAGAGCAAAGCTAGCATAATATAGTATGAAAGAATCCATGGCATGGCGCACATATTCTGTTCGAAAATCTATCCCCCCGGAAGTGACATAAAAGAAGATCTCCATTACAGGAATATTGGACATTTATTGCTAGTTCTTATACCATAAACTGCCGATTCGCACCTTTACTCTCTGTCTCAATCGAGCCCTTTTGAGGGTCAGATCAATAGAGAAGTAAGGCACGAGCTCCAAAGGTTGAGGCTTTCCTTGCCTTTTTAATTGAAAGAGGGCTTTCCTTTGTTCGAGAATCCCCTTCAGTAGAAGAGGAGGCATGCCATAGTTTAAGAAGGGGACAGAGATCCTAACTAGGGCTATTCTTCGTGGACTAGTCTTTTGCTTTTCTCCTTCTCTAGTTGTGGGACTTAAGGAGGAAAGATGTCACCGGGGGAACGAAATCCAATCACGTACGAAACTTGCCTTCCAGCTTGAAACTTCTTGCCCTAAGGCTTGGAATTTGATTAGGAAGGAAAAAGGCCAAAAAGACCGCAACCGGTGTTTTCGAATCAGCTGCAGTAAGCTAAAGCAACTTACATAGTGAATCTAAGAGGAAGGAACTAGGAAAAGACGAGGACTGTGCAGATCTTTTTGCTGCAGAAGAGGAGTAAGCGCTCTTTTCAATTACCGGTGTGTCCGTAAGCGGTAGTTGTTGAATCAGCTCTTACAGAATCGGTTGTTAGAGAAGGCCCTAAGGAAAGCAACTGAACTAACTGCCTTAAAGTGAAAGGGGTTTAGACTTTCGGACCTTATGACATAGAATAAGGGAAAGAGGAATTCCGATTGAATGGACAGATGATATTCCTTTTGAAACGAATCCCAGATCTGACTCAATAGCAACTTAACTCCTTTAGGTGCAGATGGAATAATCAGCTTTGGGAATACTTTCCGTGTAAGCAAGCGTCTGTCTATTAGCTTTCTATGGGGTGAATCCGACCTTTGCACGAATACTCTTTGAAAGTCTTAGCCCCCTCGGACCAAGATAAAAAATTACATTAAAAGGTTTGTCCAAATAAAGCAAGAAAGGACTTCCATGACGTGGCAGAATACAATCGTCCAGCATAACTACTGCCTATCTTCTCTTTTTCTTCTCCTTCGGTACAAAGAAGACCAACCCTCAGACCCAAAACCGAAAAGAGACTCTTTGTTTTGATAAAAATCCTAGTGCCAAGGTGCCCAGCTAAAGCCAAAGAAAAATTCAATATCACCGGAGTCGTGAACAGAGAAAGCCTCGTCTACCGCTGATCGATGCTTATAGCCTTCGTGCCAAGGAAAGACGTCCAAAACGATAAGATCTGCTGCGGATGATATAGCTGCTTCTTATTAAACAGATCCTTCCTAACCGAAAGAATGGAATCCGGTAAGGGGAAATGCCGGCATAACCACTCACGAAAGCTTGAATCAGTTGTCCTTTAACAATACTTAATAGTAGATCCAATTCCGGCATCATGTAGAACTAAGATCCCAAGTACTGACTACCGTTGCAAAAGAGACACCATAGGAAGGCAAGGATCTATAAGTTACTTAGCGTGACACAGCTACCTACGCCGACATGTGTATGTGTACAGGAATGGGTGCGGGCCCTGGTGCTTTGCCGGAAGCCCTTCATCCATCTCAATATATGGAAATTCTACGCCGGTCCAATGTCCGAAATCAAAACACTTCTGGATGTCGGGCCGGATTGTTCCCTACTGAGAAAGGGCGGCCGCTTCGGATGACTTTTCGGTATACCAGTGAGAGATCTGTTCCGATGGCCTCTGGTCACTGTCAAAGGCGGTTTCTCGAAGCCTTTTTTAAAAAAGAAAACAATCCTTAGTCTGGCATTTTCTATTTCAATTCAAAAGATGTCCGCAGTCGTTCAAGTGGTAGTGGTCATACACCATAGAATACCGGCGAAACGTAGTCAGGATGAGCCCACCTATCCCGAGAAGGGGGCCTTTATTAGCTTTCATTCCTGCTTTCAAGCTAATTTGGTTTGGTTTTCTTTAGTATTTTTGTTTGAACACATTTGAGTTGGTGCTTACTTGTAGGAAGATTCCCCGCTCCCGCTCTTAAGTAGATACACCTAAGCGGGAATTGCCCCTACGAGCGCGAACTTGATGTACTCATCAATGACATGACATCTTGGGACTGATCCTTTCGGGGTTGTTGGTATGGCAGGCGTCGACTCAACTGCCTATGCTAATGAGATCAAGAAGATAGCATGTTCCGCACTCACGTAGCTTTGAAGAGGTGCTTCCTCCCAATTCGAGGATCGCCGTGAAGCTCAGTTTTTAAAGCGTAGAACAAGCTTAAGCCTTTCTGATCTGATCCCACCGGCCCCAAGGGGTCGGAAGCCATTTTCACGCTCTTCCGTTCCATTTGAATTTCTTTACTCCGTTTTTTAGTATACTAAGGATTACCCATATGGAGAAAGCCGTACAAGAGTGAAATCCTGCCCCTGATCATGCCTCGATCGAAGAAGGCAATTCACGAGGAAAGGTCCCATTCAGACACACAAAGACAAAATGACAACCGGGGCACGTTGCTAAGGATGGCTTTGACTATAGAATAGATGAGCATTACATATGCCATGATCAGACTAGAAAAGAGAATGAATGTAGGGAGCGGGTGTACTCGAGCTCGGTAAGCCAAGAAAGAAGGTAGGTGGGCTAAGAGCATAAAGCTAGAGCGCGCTAAGCTAAGAGAAGAGCATAAGTCTATGTAAGGCTAGGAGCTTTCTTTATTCCAGGCTTATTTTTATTCCATTAGTATGTTCTTCTCCTATACCGCTCCGTGGGCACTAGCGTACTAAGCGATTCAGAATTCCTGACTCTAGCAAGTAAGCGATTATATACCTGACTCGCCTGATGCGTGTTTTAGTTGTCGTCTTTTTCCACTCTTTTCGATTATCTAGAACGGCCTTCCCTTGACACCATTTCTACCACTCCTCCGTCAGAAGCTTGTTCAGGAGCTGGGGGCTTTCTTTTAGGAATATACGGAGTTTTCCTTACCCGGCTTGGCTAGCTCGCTTAAGCTCAATCTCTATTCATTCTTTTCCCAACGCCTTCACACTCTAATGCGAATGCCATCCATCTTATTTGAAATCAGCCTTGCTTCTTTACCTCTGTCCAAGTCCCTACAAATCCTGAGATAGATCCAAGTGACAGGCCAGAATAGTAAGTGCCACCACTGTACACGGTGTCCCAAATCCCACAGCCTGCTGTGCCAGTGAAAGGAAGACCAACTCTAGAATCAATAACAGAGGGTAGGGACAGACACGCTCTGAGGGCTATTGAAATCGTGACGCCTGTCTGTCTCACACTCACTACGGGAGAGAGAACTGAATGAGACATTCGGAAAGAGAATATTCCCCTGATCGTACCCTCCGAGCTACTTCTCGTTGACAACCACATCGGGACAGATCTCATATTCAGTGCATGGGTTTAGGGAATCAATCGATCTCTAGCCGTCACCTCTCATCTTCGAGTCGAGCTACTGATATTACCTTCTCCTAGCTTACCCTGGGAGGGAGTGCGAACGAGCAAAAAATACCCTCGATTGGCAAGCTAAAGCTAAGAAGACCCACTTATTAGTTACCAAGAAGAGGTGATCTCTCGGTGAAGTGAAAGGCTTATTCGGACAAGGAAGCAAATAGGCCCGATGCGAGCTCATGTCAGTATAAGAGTTCTACGTCTTTCTAAGGAAGGGGCTGATACAGGTTCAGAAAGAAGGAAGAATATTGCTGCTTAGGCCCAAAGAAAGATAATAAGATCCGACTTCGATAGCATGGTCTTAGAGTGAGATGCCGAGGATTGATCCATTCCTTTTCCTGCATAGGATCAATGGATGGAGGGTTCCAAACCTTGTTGACTACAACTGATCAGGTTGACTTTTCTTCTCTTTCTTAGGGCTCGTTCGCAGCGCACTCCTATTCTCTCAACAAAGCTTCTTGACTTTCAATTGAAAGGGAAGCCCTTAGTACAAGCACTAAGTAAGCAAGCTACCTTTCTATCCCGCTTCCTCAAACACGGAAGACACCCATCCTTTGTTAGCCCTATTTATTAGCTTTTTTAGTAAGCCCTTTCGATTACGATTATTAGTAGGTAGGGGCATTAAGTGAGATATAAACCTATTCCCTTTATGACTTAAAACAAGCTGACCTCCGCATTTGGATTCCTATTAAGGGCAAGAGTGAGACTACTAAAGGAAAGATAAGAACCCTGCGCATCAATCCTCCTTCTGCCCTTTCCTGTGGCGTTCTGGTTTGGGCCTTTGTCCAATCTCCTTTTCTTATAGGCCGATGCTTCCTCGCTAGGTGGTTGTACCAGCCTATAAACCATCAAGCAGTTAGAAGACTTCCTGCACACTACCTGCCAACGGTAGACGACCTGATAACGTACTTGGCTTCCTATTCACCCTACGACCCTCGGAAGTAGGACCCAGAAGATGAGGAGATAAGGGGTGGTCAAAGGGTATTCTTCCTAATACCTGTCGTTGTCTCCTTTACCGGGTTTATCTTTATAGGCTGGATTTGGCCTTTCCTTTCTGAGTTGTGATTTTGATTGTCGCAGGCATATTGCCATATGTTCGCGGGTGAGGCGAGGACGCAGCTTCACCGACTAGGCGAAAATAGCATTCAGGCATCGTTAGAGGAACTGAACAGATGTACCAACTGTATCTTATAGCCGCATTGATGATTTCCTCACTTCGTCACAACCTAACCTAACCTATCTTCTATTGAAAAGAGAGACTATAGTTTGAGCAATCCACCGATAAACCAGACTGCGACCGGGGCCCACTCTCTGGTAACAGAACTTTTGACAGAGATTGCCTAGTTCACATCCGACTTGAAAGACTTTTACAACCTTTCCAAAGTGTGCGCTTTAGTTTGATTCGTCCCTTACTATCACGGTGCAGCGTACAAAGCGAACCCTTTCTTTATCGATTTTTGTCTTCACAGTCTAGCCAAAGTCTCAATTCTTGAACGACAGGGAGCTCCACCCTTCGATCTAAATGCAGAACCTCGTAATAGAGTAATAGATGATGTCTTAAATAGTGAAAGGTACCACTCAGCGATAGGCGAGTCTTCTATATGCTATACACTTTCGATCTCTTTCTATGAGCTATGAGTGAAATCAATTCGGATTTTTCTATAGGAACGGTGATTCATCCAGATGATAAGGGAAAGACTGATGCGATACCTGGCTGGAGCAAGTAATACCGAGCCTTTTTTATTGCCTGTTATACTATATAAACATAAACCTAATGTCAAATCATTCATTCTTGTCTCTCCTTGGAGACCTCTGCTTCCTCCTTACTCACCCGACTAATACTGTCGGGCAAGGATTCTGGTTGACCTACTATCTATCTTCTACATTTTATACATTTTACCTGAGAACTAGACTATAGGCTGGGCCTGGTCGGTTTACTTTATTCTCTCCCGTCTTCCTCCGAACCTACTTCTCCTTACTTGCTAGGCAGAGAATCTTTGAACATGTCTTCTTGGCCTTCCGCACCATCAGCCATATCGTCATAAATCCAATCTGTGGTCGCTTCTCCTGCAAAACCGAAGAGGATGATCTCCTCTCTCGTAGCACTAAGAAGTTGAAACGCCGCTCATCGGGAGATTTGGTTGGCTGTTATGTCCCAGGTTATAGACATAGAACCAGTGGAAGGGATCCACAAATGCCAACTGGTTGGGGTGACATATCTTGAAAGGATACCCCTTTTTGTAAGGAGAACTCTCCGATCGCTCGGATGATGAATGATGAAGAAGAAAGGAGGCCAAGTCTGCCTTCCTACTTAAGGCATCCGCGGACTCAGAGAAGAAAGGTCCATGGCCTAGGGTCACTATCACCAAAGAGGAGTGCATAAGTTTATGGAAGCCCTGGCGTAGAGCCCTTATCAAAGTCCTGGGGAAGTCGGTATAAGATATTGGAGCAGAAAGTTTCAGAGCTTTTGGGACTGGAGCTAGTGGCATGATAGAAATCGTCCGTCGATTCAGAGGTGCTATGTGTGCTCTCGTTGGCGATGTGCAGCAACTCAGGATGTCCCACCACAGCTGGCCTATATATATTTGTCGGTATAAAGGGTGAACAGATCTCAATCTTTGTTTTCGGGCCATGTCCTTACCACCAACAGCAGTTATGCCGACAGTGGCAAGAGCTTCTTCTTGTTCTTCACTAATTGGCCATTTAGTAGGTGAGAAACTCCTAGTGCTAATCTCTCTAAGAGCCGATTCTAGAGATCCATTTTCTCTCATGGGACATAAAGAAGATGTGAATTAGAACCTTCCGAGGTAGAAAACAAAAAGAGGCCTGCTACTAATGAGCGAGTTACCTCATTGCAAGCAAGCACTGGTGCTACTGGCATGGCTTGAGGACTAGCCGGGGAAGACTTAGATAGAGTCCTTGAAACGGAGGAAGGGGAAAAGGAAGAAGCAAATTACCAATTCATAATGACAAGACAACAGGCTATACGCCCTAATAGGATGGCACAATCCGGGAAACGAATAGAGACAGCGATAACGGGAGTTCAAGGCTGGCTTGCAGTACGAAGGTCACTCGACCAGGGGATCGACATAGAGTTGCATCGGATCCTTCTCCCTTCTTAGTCCTCCTCCTATTCCTATTTAGCTACCTTTCCTTCGATAGTGGCCTTCGATTGTACAGTCTCTTTTGTATCCGCGACACCAAACTCTTAGGCAAAAAGAGTCCTTATATATTGATTACCTGCTTTAAGATATGAAAATAAAACTCTTTGACTTTATAGAGTGAGATTCACGTTGCCTGGTGGTTCTGATTAGTTGTACCGGAAAAGAGAACGGTCAATCGTAACAACGGTACGCATCCCATGCGGGCGGTCCTTCCCGTGTGGGGAAAGAAAGAAGAGTGCCAGCCAAGACTTCTTTAATCGATTAATCTCGGCCTTAGACCAGCCAGCCGAGCCAGAAGCCTCCTTTCCTTGCTTTGACTTCTTTTTCTCTACTTGCTCTGGAGTAGGCCTTGCGGAAGGAGTCTTTTTCATTCTTACAGCAGGAAAGATGTAGCGATGACCCTTTCTTTTCTCACCCGGAGACATCAGACGAGTCAGTAAAGAATCCTAAGGAATGCCCATTTCTAAGCTTATCGCTAGCCCTGATCCTCTAGGAAATGGCATTTAAGGCCAGGCCAATGTTATTTATTTTTACAGAAAGAGAAGTAGACATTCTTTAACACTGATTATACGCTCTCCTGGCATTCGCGGAATAAGAGCTTGAGCTAGTGGGTCACTGTCCCTCTTCGATTTCGTAGCTGTAAGGATGTTATACTATCGACCTCTTATACCGAATCTAAGAGATTTGATTGAAGAGGCAGGTGAAACGTTTCCTGTTATAAGGAAATCCCTTATCAGTCCATGTTTTACCATCCTTGACCGCAGTCCCTGATAGAAGGAGTTGGCCCGGAAAAAAAGCATTTGTATAAGTATTCCGAGTGAGAGATTACAAGAAGGAGTACCCAAAGCAAAGCTGCGGTACCAGTCCACGACTACCATTTCTCTAACTTAACCCCTGTCTACTCAGTCTCCTTCTCTGCATCAATTGGCACGGGACGATCTACATCAAGAATTCTTCCCAGAAGAGAAGCGCATCTACAGAATAGAGAGAGCACACACTACTACTATTCCTTTAGGGACGAAGAGAGGACTTATAGCTAATTTCCCTAACCAAGGTCGGCTTATTCTACTCCAAAACTCCGTTTAGAGGGAAGGAAAGGAGAAAGGAACAAGACGGAAACCTACTCTATAGCTTGATATCGATCGGTATCGTTCTATCACCGTTCGAGAGCCATCCCATGACTCTCTCTCTGATCGGAGAAGACTGCTTACAACTCTCTAACTGTCTAACTCGCTATCGAGCGAGAGATAGCAAGGAGCAGATTCTTAACCCTCGTTCTCGCTTCTTCCGTGGGTGTGGCTTTCTTAACTACTGATTAAATGAATCTCCTCTCACAGGCTATTGCTCTGGTCTCTGGGAACACACAAAAGACCTTTGAGAATCCCAAGCGAATAGAACAAACTCCTACGTGTCTCACGCTCCAAAGTAGTTAGGCTTTGCGTAGAAGTCGGTCTTCTCAAGGCCCCATGGCTATGTAGGGATCCCTAGCAGGAAGCTTTCGCTTCTCTGTCTCAGTGAAAGAGAGAATCCCTATTCCATTTATTTCTTTCTTTTTTATCGAGGCTTCTCGCTTCTCTGTCTCAGTGAAAGTGGGATCACCGAGGCTCCTAAAAGCAGCCGCGATCTTATAGACCACCAGGCCTTTCTAAAGCGTTGAGTCCCGTGCTCGCTTTTCGAAGAATATGGAGTCCCATCCTTGAGTAGACGCCCGCGCTCTAATCCTTACTACAATGAAAGATCTGCTTCATTGCTATGCCCTTCGACAAGGATCTTACCTAACCCGCCAATGACTGCATAACCGCCTTAACCGCTGGACTTGTGACCGGACCTGTGGACTTCTGTGATGGCATTTTCACTCGGAGAAAGAGCAACCACATGTAAAAAGCCCGTCCTTTCTTGTGGGGTGATCGAGAGATTGATTTTATAGAGGAGTATGGTCATTGAACCCTTTTGATTCGCCAGTAACGGTTCCTTACATCAAGTCAAATAACGGAGATTCTCCAGGACCGGTCGATTTAGCACAAGCATAATCCATTAGAACGAGACGGCTCAAATACGTGTTGTGATTGTTCGTGACTGGACACTCAAAAGGCGTTCAGAAACCCTCGTTATTGAGGGCAATGCGTTCTTTTGTTTCACTACCTGACCAGAACGAACCAGAGGAGAGGGACAACAACGGCTTTCCGGTTCACCAAAAGGCCCTTTACTAGTAGGGGGGGGGAGTAGGAACGATGAATACATGAAGTCTTTCCTGAAGGTGATAATGGCACAAGGTTTCATTCTTTATGATGATCTTGCAAGGGGTAGCTAGCGTGCGTGTAGGAAAAGAGACCCCAATCATCCTGTCTCCGAGGCCTAAACAGTGAGATTCGAATCGGAACACCAATCCATATTGTGATTCAAGGCCCTCGGCAATACAAACTTAGCTGTCTAAGCGAGTGGTTTGAGTCTACAAGAAAGGTACCCCATCTTTCCTCTTTCTGTTTGTTAGAGGACAAAGGCGCCATGCTTTCTACTAAGAGTAGGTCCTGCGCTTCCATTAGTAAGGCAGAAAAGGAAGTAAGGAAGGGACAGAATTTTCGTTATCCAGACGGTCCTTCTCTTCTATGCCATCTCAAAGAGTAGCTGTCTTAGCTGCCTAAGTTCCCTTTTGAACTAGGGGAAAACATGGACTGATTCAACTTCACCTTTAGCCCTATCGAACTAAGAAAGAAGTAGGAGCTGAAAGAAGATCCTCATCTTTATTTCTATTTCCCGATGGGCATGTAAATTCATTCCTTTTAGTAGCTCGAGTTCGAGGGTAAGATTCAGCCCATGAAGAAAGGCAAGCTCTAGGTGCGGCCCCTTACGGAAGAGTGACATCTGAGGAAGGTGAGACGGAAGGTCTATTAGTCTCTGTCTCGAAATCATCAACTAAAGGTGAAAGGTCCAGGTAAAAGGGAAGGCGTACCATCGGATGTAGGAGCCCTATCTTTACCGGCATCTGGAAGGGAAGCTTCTCCATGAGCTGCGGAAAGTCCTATAAATTCAAGTACGGCTTTAGCAGCCGGAAATGAGAGTTCTCCCTTACAACTCCTTATGGGCGTCTACTAGTGTCCTGTGGGCACCTTAATAGTTCTCTTTTGCGGCAACTAGAAGCAGCTAAGGGGAAGGAAGTAGGAGTAAAATCCATATAGTAGGCTAGTCGCGGTCTCTGAAAGCCCAAATAATGATTTATTAGTAGAGTAGGAGTCTCGGGTGTGAAAGAAAGGAAGGTTATTCAAAGTCAAGAGTTAGAAGAGGGGTCCTATATTCAGTCGAGGGCAGGGAACTCTCCTCTATCAAGGAAGTTCCTCCTCGCTCCTAGAGGGACGATGCCATCCTAGACCCCTTCATCAGAGAATAGCTCGAGGCGCAGGTGAACTAGCAGAAAGAGAAGTCCTATCAATAGTAGGAGCCGTACTAAGACTAGCTTTCCCTGCTCTATTGGACTTAGATAGGGAAGGAAATGACAGGTAAAGCAGGGTAGTCAATTACACTCATCGAAGAGGTGAAATAGCGGATGCTCGTGCTATTCCTTCTTCTTAGTAGCCCCTACTATCTCTATCGGATTCGGAATTAGCAGATGCGGAAGCTTCCAATTCAACCTTTCATTCTGTCTTGGGATCGTATTCATTCCCAGATAATCTTCTATCAAGTCTCGTGGTAGTAGTGTCATTCCGCCCCTCAAAAGGAATATTAGCAAGCCTTGCCCCCACCCCAGGTAATATCCTCCAGTTCCTTTGCAAGCGGTTTTTTCTTTTGGCAACTCTTGATCCAGTTTCATTGTAAGTCAAAAATTTCTTTCTTTCTGTCAGCTATCTAGTTTTCAGCACGCTTTTCAATCAAGTTGCAGTTTCAGTTCTAATCAGTGCTTATCTTCCTTTTTAAGTGAGTACTTGATAGGGCCATTCCACAGACTCCTAAGCACTCCCTGTAAAAAGGGACTCCATTCCAAGAGTAAAGACTAAAGAAATGGTTGGCGACAGAAAAGACTGGATAGAACCTATGCGTATGGCAACGTCCTCTATATAGTGTTACACTCTTATAATCCCAGGGAGTCACTCTAGCCCTAGTCGAACACTCTGGTCTGGTATAGAAGGGAGAAGGAAAGCAACTCCAATATGTAAGAAAAAGATTGTCCAACCCCCCTCAAAAATCTACCTAGTTTTATATCCCATCGCTTTCTCATACTCATACGAGAAAAGCACTTTATTTCAGGAGATGCTTACACCTCTAGGTAGAGGAAAGACTATACTGGAATGTACTACTCCATATCGAACCTGTAACCTGTAACATCCTATGCATGGAACGCAACTACAACTTGAACTCAACCCCTAGCACTGAACCTCCAAAAAGGGAACTGGATGAATAGGAACTGGCTAGCCTCTATCCTTAGGACCATAAATCTGCTATCCAAGGTAGGACGGACTCCTTCATATGGGTTTTTTAATACTTTCATTTCATTCCCTGCTAGGTATAACGATGAGAGAGTGCTCCGGGAGCAAATAAGAATTCTTTTTGCCCACTTGCTTTACTCCTTTTAGTGGCTAGCTTTCCTAAAAGATCTAGTTTCAAAATGGGCATTCGATAGAGCAAGATAAGGATTTGTAAAGACTTTCAAACTAACGGGCCCTAAACCTAATACAGCTTTCAATAAAGATTCTTGCGCTTACCCTTGCCCTTTCTTATCTTACCCTGCGGTGACACAGAACATAGAAGAGGAAGAGGCATACTTCACTAAAAATGAGGATTCACTTCTGATCTTAACCCGCAATCTATTACCTATCAACTTATCCTAGCCTAGATTGGCTTCCTTACTTCACTTCTTTCCCCTCTCCTTATTTATAGGGGTAGGAATTCCTAGAAGAGGATATAAAGTCATCAGTGGAGGAGCATGCGTGATACTCCTCTATGCGAATGTTCTGGCTTTCAAAAGACGAGTAAGGGACGTGGAGTTCATAATTGCATAAAAGGAGTCTGAAACCGTCTCTCTCCTTAGTCCGATCTAGCCTCTATTGATTGAGACGGTTGAGTACGAAAGCAAAAGCGGAGATATAGGCTAGCTAAATGCCCAGTGAGAATACTGACATGAGTCAAGATAAATCCGAATGACTAGTAGCCAGCTGACGTGCTTGATCAGAGAAGAGGGACTATTCTACTGACTATAGACCAGTGACGAGTTACCATCAGGGCCAACCTGAGAGCGAGGCAAGACAAGGTGTTGGAATAGACCAGGCACATCAATCACAAGCCATCTTACTTAATATTTTCTAAATAGGAAGAGGCAATGTCAATTGAAGAATACTCAATATCGGAATAAAGAAAGCAAGAAGGAAAGCGAACACTTTCTCCCAGTCAGAGCTAGAAATCCTGTCTCTTCTTATGAATAAAAGATTCTATTGGATTGGTGCAGGCAAATACTAACACATCTACATCAAGGGAATTGCAGATTGAAACAAGAGCTGAAAAGCGCGGAAATCCGGTCTTTCATATAGGCAGGCGAGGAAGACAAGAAGGGATAGTGACGATTGACCAGCAACTTGAGTTTCAAACTGGGGATTGGATTGAGTTAGCTACAAAGGCCATTCTTCTAGCAATAACGCTTTTCAATGACTTTGTTGCTTATATTTTTCCAGTGTTGACCTAAAATGTGTTTGTTTGACATTCTCCTTAACCATCTTGTGTGGAGAATAAGGATTAGCATCGGCCTAGTCAGCCTTTGCTGATCTTTAAGATCCTTAGTATTTGGTGGTTACGAAGTAATGTCATACTAGCTCAAACAATGGTTAGAATGCCTGTTAGGCTTAACAGTTCATCATTGTTTTACCTATTCCTCTGTGCATAAGGGGGTCTAGGTCTTGATTGAAAACAAGTTTCTTTTATTTAAAGGTTGGAAGCAACAAGCTACCTCATAGTCAGTATGAATAAGTACTACTTATATGAGCTATGTATTCCTTGAAACCTAGTTTCCTGATTGCTTGTAAGAATGATTCGTAACCCTCCAACTAACTAATCAGTACCCTTGACCTTATTCTTGATCAGGATCCAAGTAAGGTTGGTAGATTAAGTAGTTAGGTTAATGTGGATTAGTCTCCCACACTATCACAATCACATCTTATTATCTTGTATTGTGATTGGGGCAACCTTGGGTTCTGGATCTTAATTACATATGGCATTGAGATTAAGATTTCGAGTTTGTCTCTTTGAACCCTTGAACAGAGCGTAGAGTCAGTGGAAACGCTTACTTTGCGTTCTTAGTAAGGTTGGTTTATCTCAGTTTGAGATGATAGGAGACTGTGGAACGGGTTATCCCGGTCGGTTGCTTTCTGTCCATATAATGCATACAGCTCTGGTTGCTGGTTGGGCCGGTTCGACTATATGAATTAGCAGTTTTTGATCCCCCCTCTTTGATTCTTAGGGCCCCGTTCTTGATCCAATGTGAGACAAGGTATGTTCGTTATACCCTTCATGACTCGTTTAGGAATAACCCATTTGTGGGTCATGGGGCGGTTGGAGTATTACAGGAGAGAAACGAATCCGGGTATTAGGAGTGCCTATGATGGGATGGGATGGAGCTATCACTAATAGACAGATGGGATTGTTTGCAACTGTCTATAGAGCAAGGGCTCTTGAAACTATATCCTATAGAATAGGGGCGAGAACAAGGGCAAGCCGACCACTCTTTCTCAAAGGGAGGAGA
Organism: Sapria himalayana; assembly: GCA_029783825.1. Classification (NCBI taxonomy): domain Eukaryota; kingdom Viridiplantae; phylum Streptophyta; class Magnoliopsida; order Malpighiales; family Rafflesiaceae; genus Sapria; species Sapria himalayana. Next base: position 22,119 of record JAREIK010013525.1, read on the forward strand.
AGATGGAGATGAGTGCTTTGATTGACCTATTTTTCTTATTCCTTAGGATGAAAAGATCCCACGATGAAAGAGCTTCTAGTTTCTCATACCGAAAAAAGAGGCGAATGAACTGCCAGAGGAACCCCGACTGGACGAGAATTGATGCATTAAGGAATTCTCCCCTCTATCAGAAAAGGAGGCTTGAACCAGGCTCATCTTTGCCCAA
>JAREIK010013526.1:0-40772 GCA_029783825.1 Sapria himalayana
CCTTAACAAAAAATCATTTGCATCACTATTCAATGGGACCTAGCCAGTATTTTGGAAATTTGATGCGAAAAATGGTGAGCCTTCTATAATTTTTTCGAATGAAGAACTCTCAAAGCTTGCTGATGCATTTAAGATCATGCTTATCGAGAAGTTCTCTCATGGCCTACCCGAATTCAAGGACATTCACTATTTTCTTACTTCATTAAAGGGAAGCGGTAAACATGGCTTGGTATGATGGGAAGTACATCTTCCTCTATTTTAAGGAGGAAGAAGACTTCCTCCGAATATGGCTTAAAGGACAGTAGACAATTGCAAGGTACCCTATGTGTGTCCTCAAGTGGTCACCAAGCTTCACTCCTCAGGAAGAACCAGCACATGCCCTGGTATAGTTTAACTTGTCGAATCTACCTCTCCTTTTTTTCACAAGCTTCCTCTATACTCCATCAGCCTTTGCTTAGGCAAACCATGGCTCATTGATGCTGCCACGGCATGGATGACTCAACCAAGCATGGCCAAGATTTGCATTGAAATAAACCTTTGACATCCTCCCCCAAATAGAGTATGGGTCGGTAGTAACTCCTCAAATGGCTTCTAGCAGAAGGTTATTCCAGAATCCATGCCGAGTTATTGCTAAAATTGCCTTAGAATGGGACATGAAATAATAATGTATGGTGGAAGGAGGTAAGAAAAGAGATTGGTTTAAAAAGGGGAAAGGAAGAAGCAGGGTATGGGTGAAGAGGGGGCAGAGAGAAGAAGAAGAGATGTGGAATTTAATAGGGATGAGAGTGTAGAAGAGAGAGGGAAGGTAGTGGAAAGATACAAGAAGAAAGGGGTAGAAAAAAGGGTGGACAAACTTGTTGGCAGATTGTGAGTGTTAGATGGTTGAAGAGAGTTTAGAAGGGGCATTGGAAGAAATTGAAAAAGGTCTGCTGGAAAGGAGAATGATGGGAAGGGAGAGGGGAAAAAGGAAGAGAATGATGAAGAGTTAAGTGTAGAAAAGGATATAGAAAGGTATAGAATGGAAGAAATAAGGGAGTAGCTGGCAAAAATAACAAAGATGGTAGAAGGAATTGGGGTAGAAGCGAGGACAATAAATAGTAGGGTCGGAGCTAGAGGAAGGGAAAAGAAAAGAGACATAAATAGTTAAAGAAATAGAGAGATATAACTGGGAAGATGATGTGATCTACTCTCGGAGGCGTGCTTGGAGGCAAAAAGTTGACAATTTATAAGTCATGACAAAGAGGAAATGTGGCCTATCTCTAATCTACCACAGGATGATTTATATGAATATAATATGTTCAGATTCTTCCCATAGAATAGAGAAATCATAATTGAAGAAATAAGAAAAATGAGGAAAGGCCTGGAAAATATGAACCTAGGAAAATTGCAGGCAACCTAGCTCATGTAAATCATCAAGAAATAGGAAAAAATATTTAAATATGAAGTATGATTCGAAATGCATCACAAGAGCACAAGCAAGATTTACATAGATATGTTTAATAGCCTATATTGGAACATAAGAGGAGTAGTGAATACTCCAACGATAAATAGAATGATAGGGCTAAATAGATTACACAAAATTAATATTGCAATTTTAGTAGAACCAATGGTAAAAAAAAGAACAAATAGAAAACTATAAGAAATGTTTGGTTTTCATCAGGCCTTTTCAAACCTGAACGGTATGTTATGGGTCGTGTGGAATAATTCAATGGAGGTTGAAATATTTTCAGAAGCTAAGCAAATAATCAGCTTAAAATTAGGAAAATCAGATTCGATTATATCAGTGGTGTATGCTAGCAATGTTAGAGAAGATAGGAAATCACTATGGAAAGTGATGGATGATCTACCCGCAAAGAAATCTCCCTAGATTATTGGAGGAGATTTCAATGTGATTAGAAATCCAAGTGGAAAAAGGGGAGGTAGACCTCCTGACCAGATTGCTTTAGATCAGTTCAACGAGGCAATAGCAAGAGCAAATTTAATGGAGGTGAACTTTCTTGGGTCAAACTTTACATGGTGCAATAATTGGAAGAGACGGGAGCAATATGGTCCAGACTAGATTGAATTCTACTTAACACACAATGGATGGATAAGATGGAAGGAATAAAAATCAAACATCTAAGTAGAACCTGTTCGGACCATAGCCCACTATTTATGACATTTGAGGTAAGTAATGGGAAAAATTATGGGTTTAAATTTCAAAATATGTGGTGATTGCATAAAGGGGTTTGATACCATAGTAAAAGAATCATGGGAAAACCAGTTTCGGGTAACCCTATGCAAATTCTGGCAAAAAAATTTCAAACCTTACAATATCACTTGCTAAATGGAATAAAGAGATTTTTGGAATAATTAGTAAAAATATACAGGAGGTTGAATAGAAGGTTGCGATGCTTGAAATAGAATATGAGTAGAGGCAAGATGACATTTCTAGAATGGAGTTAAGTAAAGTGAGAGCGCAACTAAGGCTTGAAATGCACATGGAAGAAGTGTTTTAGAAGTAGAGAGGTAGAGTCAGGTGGCTAAAAGATGGAGAAAAAAACATGAAAATTTTCAATGTTATGGCAAAAATAAGAATGCAGAAACAAAAAATAAAAGCTGAAAAAAACAAATGGGCAATGGTTAGAAAATGAAGATGAAATAAGAAATGAACTAGAAAAGTATTTTTAAAATCATTTATGCAGTGCAAACACATCTAGAAGGGATTCATTAATGTAGTATATTGAGAGGAGGGTCTTAGAAGAAAAAAAATTAGAAAAACTTTTTTCAGAAGATGAGGTGAAGAAGGCAGTGTTTAATGTGTCCAAAGATAGCGCGGCATGTCCAGATGGATGGAATAACAACTTTTTTCAGCATAGTTGGCCTTTTATTAAAAAAGAGCTGGTAGCAGCTATTGCTAGTATCTTTGCTGGCACGGAGGTCACAAAAGCATGGGCTAAGTCATTCATTATACTGATTCTTTAGAATGCTAACACACAGACAGGGAAAGATTATAGGCCAATTAGTCTATGTAATTCAATTTATAAGATCTTAGCTAAATTACTGCATGGTAGGCTTAGCAAAATTCTTCCCTCTATCATATCTGTTGAACAAACCGGTTTTGTAAAGGATAGGTCGATAATGGAAAATATTAACCTAACCTCAGAAATGATAAAGGAAATAGGAGCAAAATCAAGATGGCATAATTTAATATCAAGACTGGACTTGTCCAAAGCATTGGATAGAGTTGAATGAGATATTTTATGCTATTTAATGAGAAAGATGGGCTTCTTGGAATTCTGGATAGACCTAATGCATAGATGCATTTCAAGTGCATGAGTTAAAATTCTCATAAACGGATAGGCTAGTGAAGAGTTTAAACCAACAAGAGGGCTTAGACAAGGGGACCTGCTCTCTCCATCCTTATTTAACATATATCTGGAGCACTTTATTGTAAATCTAAAAAAGGATATGAGAGAAGGAAAAATCTTTACCTATAAACAACCAAGGAACATTCAGATTGTGAGCTACTTGGCGTATGCGAACAATATTATTATCATCATAAATGCAAGTAGCAAATCGATGAGAAATTTGATGATGTTATTACAGAATATGGAGGAAGAATCAGGGCAAGTGTTAAATAAAAATTAATACCAATTTATAAATACAAAGAACACACCTGAAAACATAGCCATAAAAATAAAAAATCTCACAGACTTCACACATAATAAAGGAGCTCTAAGCCACTTAGGTTGCCTAATCTATGAGGGAAGGTTAAAGGAGGAGTATTTAGTAGGTCTGGTTGAAAAGATGAGACAAAAGATTGTGGGTTGAAAGAAGACCTACTAAATATGGTAGGAAAAATTTCATTAATCCCACATGTGTTACAAGGCACACTAGCAATCACTTTAATGGCTTTACAACCACCAAAAAACATACTTACAAAGCTGGAAAGAGAAATGTCTAATTTTTAATGGGGTAAAAGGGAAGGAAAAAATAAAACACATTGGAAAAGATGGGGAGAGCTCTACTTTCGATGGAGGAAGGAGGTTTAGGTTTTTATAGAGAATGATATAGGCAAAGCTTGGGCTTGTAAAAATTAGTGGAGTTTAAAAAATAATAAAAATGGTAGTCCTTGGGTGGCATATAAGAAAGCTAGATATAGCCTAGGTGATAAAGCATTCAATAACCCAAAACAGTTGACAAAAAGCTGGAAGCTAATGTGCAAGTAGTAAATCATTATGGAGAAGCACGTGATACTAACTATATCCGAGTGGAAATGGTCACTGTATCCACAAGGAAAATTCATGCTGAAAAGTGCTAAAGAGTTTGTTAGAAATAAAAAATCTTCTCAAAAATTTTTGAAAGAACATGAACAAAGGTGCTCCCACAAAAAATGAATGTGTTAATGTGGAAACATCTCTTAAATGGGATCCCTGTCGACAAGAATATTCAGAGGAAAACATAAGACTAGCATCCAAATGCGAATGCTATAGTCAAGACATAGAAAACTTGGATCATCTTTATTCAACTGAAAAAATAGCTCGGAAAATATGGAACAAGTTAGAAATGGATGTAGACTTAGAAACTAGCACAACATCACTTGAAGAAAGATTAAAAAAATGAAGAAATAGTTATACGAAATATAAGATTTTTAAAATGGATAAGAAATTACATTCTGCATATCACAGTCTGGTGGCTATGGAAATATAGAAACATAAGTAGGTTAGAAGGTATTCCGATGAATGCCATAAATATATCAAAAGAAATTAAAAATGAAAGTGCATTTATCTCGGCCTATAACCTGATAAAATTGAGAAGAATAGGGCTAGATGAGAACAGGAAGTTAACTTGGGGCATCTCTACATGTTTTAAGAAAATGTCAGCAATAAGAGTTATCAGCTAGAATAAGTCCTTACAAGGGGGCTTGGTTCTAAACACATATGGGAGCTTCAAGAGGGATATGGGAGTAGGGGTGGAGGAAGTGTGATTAGAAACCAAGAAGTAAATGTAATAAAAGCATTTACAATGGGGGGCACGGCCTTCTCAGCCTTGCACGATGAAATTAAAGCATTATAGAAAGGAATGATAATTTGTAAGGAAAATAACTTTTTAAATATTCAAGCTCAAGTAGATTCGAGCCTGCTAGTTGATTTAGTGATAGGTAAATTAGATTTATGGAAGTTTGAGGATGACATTAATAAAATTAAAAGTTTAATAGAAGAATTAAATGGTAAAATCACACACATTTTTAGAAAGGCAAATGCCTTAGGTTGATAAACTAGCTATTGAAGGTAGAGAGAAAGGAGCATAGGAATTTGATGGTTTTAATATTCTGAATAAAATCAAAGGCTTAATAAAATTAGATAAAATAAGTTTCTCCTATATTAGAATTCAAAAGATTAAAGATTAGAACGAAATAATTTAAGAAGAAGGCTAGGTGGCAAAGTTAAATTTTTAGTTTTTCTTTTTAACTTGTTTATTATGCAGCTATTAACATATGCAAAAGAAGTTATTCAAAAGGCCCCCCAGTAATGAGGAAGGACTATAAAGACATAAATCGCTCAAAAAAAAGATTGCTTCGGAATAGATTGGAAGATTTTTGGCAGATTCAAGCTTAGGAAATGGTAAAAGGGAATAGGTGTAGTGGATATAAAGACTTGTAGTTGGTGGAATCTGTTTTGCAAGTTTTATAGAGGATGTAAAGAAAGGCCATCTGTTTTTTGCAAACTATCATTATGCTTACCGTGGAGTTGTATAATTTTGCCAGAGCAACCAAGCTGCATGGTTCAGGCACTAGTGAGAAAGGTTAGAAGGTAATGAAACATATAGAATGATAGGATGCTGGTTAATTATTTTGCAAGTTCATTTATATCAGGAGCAAGCAAACAATGGAGGTATGGAAGATGCCAGACACAAGATGAAGATTGGAGTACGAGGAATTGGTTAGGAATTGAGGGTGTAAGTGTCTGTAAGCTCTGTGAAGTGTCTGCTGTAGGTCAATGTTGTGTGTATGGGTTTGGGAAAGTGAGTGTCTATTTGTAATCAAAGTTCAATGGTCTGGTAAATATCAGGTAAGTAGTGGTCTGGTAACCTATGCAGTCTGTTGGGTAAGGGTCTGTTAAGTGTCTATTTGTAGGAGCATCTTGTCAAGTTTCAGCAGGAGCAATTGTTAAGGAAGGAAGCATGATTAAAGGATAGATTTCGAAGAAACTCAGGAAAGGTAGGAGCTGAGGAAGGCATGAAAAAGATAGGAAAACAGAGTATTTTCAGCATTGAAATCCAACAAAATCTAGGAAAATATAGCCTAATGTAGAAAGTGATATAGTAAATAATTTAACTATAGTTCATGTTATTTGATTTTTATTTTAAGAAAGGGTGTAGAAGGTAAAAGGTAAGATTTTAGTTTGTAAAAATGGTATTCCTCTGCCAAAAGAGAGGGCTATTATAAGAAAATAAACTTTGAAAAAAAAGAAGAATAATAAGAATAAGAAGAATAAAGAATAATAAGAATAAGAAGAATAATAAGAATAAAGAATAATAGAATAAGAAGAATAATAAGAAAAGAAGAATAATAATAATAAGAAAAAGAATAATAATAAGAAGAAAAAGAATAATAATAAGAAAAGAAATAGAAGAAAGAAAAATAAGAAGAATAAGAAGAATAAGAAAAATAAGAAGAATAAGAAGAATAAGAGAAAATAATAAAGAATAATAAGAATAAGAGAATAAAGATAAGAAATAAAAAGAATAGAAGAATAAAGAATAAGAAGAATAAGAAGAATAAGAATAAGAAGAATAAGAAGATAAATGAGAATAAGAAGAATAAAAAGAAAAGGAAAAAAAGAATTAGAAGAATTAAAAAATATGAAGAATAAAAGAATTAGAAGAAATAGTAATAAAAGAATATGAAGAATAAAAAGAATTAGAAGAATTAGAAGAATATAAAAAAAGAAGAATTATAAGAATTAGAAGAATTATAAGAATTAGTAGAATTAGAAGAATATGAGGAATAAAAAAATTAATAAAAATAAAAAGAATAAGAAGAATAAGAAAAAATATAAAAATAAAAAGAATAACAATAATAACAAGAATTACAAGAATAAGAAAAATAAGAAGAATAAGAAGAAGAATAAACAGATTAAGAAGAAAATGAAGAATAAGAAGAATAAAATGAATAGTAAGAAAAAGAACTATAAGAAAAATAAGAAGAGTAATAAAAAAAAATAATTAGAAGAATAAGATGAATATGAAGAATAAGAATAATAAGCATAATAAGAACAAAAATAAGAATAAGATGAATTAGGAGTATAAAAAGAAAATGAACAATAAGAAGAATAAGAAGATTAAAAAGAATAAGAATAATAAGAATAATAAGAATAATAAGAAGAATAAGAAGAATAGAGAAGAAGAATAAGAAGAATAAGAAGAATAAGAAGTATAAGTATATGAAGAATTGATGAATAAGAAGAATAAAAAGATATGAAGAATATGAAGAATAAGAAGAATAAGAAGAATAAGAGAATAAGAAGAATAAGAAGAATAAGAAGAATAAGAAGAATAAGAAGAATAAGAAGAATAAGAAGAATAAAAAAGATTATGAAGAATAGGAATAATAAGAAGAATAAGAGGATAAAGTAGAATAAGAAGAATAGAAAGAATAAGAATAAAAAAAAATACTAAAATACTAAAAGAATAAAAGAATAAAAGAATAAAAGAATAAAAGAATAAGAAGAATACGATGTTTAAGGAGAATAATAAGAATAAGAAGAATTATATGAATAAAAAGTATAATAAGAACAAGAAGAATAATAAGAATAGGAAGAACAAGAGATAAGAATAAGAAGAATAAGAAGAATAATAAGAGAATAAGAAGAATAAGAAGAATAATAATAATAATAATAAATAATAAATAATAGATTAAAAATAATAGGAAGAATAATTAAAATAATAAGAATAAGAATTATAAGAATAATAAGAAAAGTAATAAGAATAAGAAGAATATGAATAATAAGAAGAATAGGAAGAATAAGAAAAATAATAAAATAATAAGAATAAGAAGTATAAGAAAAATAAGCAAAGTAATAAGAAGAAAAATAAGATGAATAGGAAGAATAAAAAGAATAGGATGAATAATAAGAATAAGAAGAGTAAGAATAATAAGAATAATAAGAAGAGTAAGAAGAATAAAAAGAATAGGAGAAATAAGAATAATAAGAAGAATAAGAAGAATAAAAAGAATAAGAAGAATAAGAAGAAGAAAAACAATAAAAATAAAAGAAGAATAAAAAGAATAATAAGAATAAGAAGATTAAACAGAATAAGTAGAATAAAAAGATAAAGAAAATTAAGAAGAATAAGATGAATAAGAAGAAATAAGAATAAGATGAATAAGAATAAAATGAAGAATAAAAAGAATATAAATAATAAAAACAAAAAGAATAGAAGAATAATAAGAATATGAAGAATAAGAAAAATAGAAAGAATAAGAAAAAAAAAGAATATAATAATAAAAAGATTATAAAGATTTAAAAAATAAGAACAATAAAAAGATTAATGAGAATAAAATGAAAACAAGAATAAGAAGAATAAAAAGAATAAAAAGAATTAAAAGAATAAGATGTAAAAAAGAATAAGAATAATAAGAATAATATAAATAATAAGAAGAATACGATGAATATGAAGAATAAGAAGAATTAGAAGAATAAAAGAATAAAAATAAGAAGAATAATAAGAATAAGAAGAATAAGAAAAATAAGAAAAATAAGAAGAATAAAAGAATAAGAAATATAAGATGAATAAGAAGAATAAAAAAAAGAAGAATAATAACAATAAGTATAAAAAAAAGAATTAGAAGAATATGAAGAATAAGAATAATATGAAGAATAAGAATAATATGAAGAATAAGAAGAATAATCTTTTTTTAATTTTCTTATTTTTTTTATTCTTATTCTTCCTATTCTATTTAATGTCTTTATACTTTTTATTCAGCTTATACTTCTTATTTATCTTTTCTTATTATTCTTATTTTTCTTTTTTTTCTTATTCTTCTTGTTCTTATAATTCTTTTTATTCTTTTATTATTTTATACTTCTTATTCTTCTTATTCTTCATTTCTTCATATTCTTCTTGTTCTTTTTTTTATTCTTATTCTTTTTATTCATCTTATTCTAGTTATTCTTATTATTCAACTTTTTCTTTGTATTCTACTTATTTTTTTTATTTTTCTTATAGTTTTATTCTTCTTATACTTGTTTTATTCTTATTTATATTCTTATACATTTTTTTCTTTTTATTCTTCTTATTTTTCTTATTCTTCTTATTTTTTTATTATTCTTATTTTTTTTTATTCTTCTTATTCTACTTATTCTTCTTATTCTCCTTATTCATATTATTTTTATTATTCTTATAATTCAACTTATTCTTCCTATTCTACTTATTCTGTTTATTTTTTATTCTTCTTTTTCTTCTTATTCTCCTCAATCTTATTTTATTCTTATTTATCTTTTTATTCTTTTTATTCTTCTTATTTTTTTATTCTTCTTATTATTCTATTTCTACCTATTCATCTTATTCTTCTTATTTCTTATTCTTCTTATTCTTCTTATTCTTCTTATTCTTTATTCTTTTTATTCTTCTTATTCTCTTATTCTTCTTATTCTTCTTATTCTTATTCTTTTTATTCTTTTTATTCTTCTTATTCTATTTATTCTTCTTATTCTTCTAATTTTTCATTTTCTTACTATTCTAATTATTTTTTTATTCTTTTTTTATTGTTAATTTTTTTAATCTTTTAATTTTCTTATACCACTTATTCTTCTTTTTTAGTTATTCTAGTTATTCTTCTTATTCTTAGTATTCTTCTTCTTATTCTTCTTATTCTTCTTATTTTTTTATTCTCTTATTCTTCTTATTCTTCTTTTTCTTTTTATTCTCCTTATTCATCATATTCTAATTAATCTTATTATTCAACTTAATCTTATTATACATCAATTTCTAGCTTTTTGTCACCTTTTTTGGATTCTTGAATGCTTTATCGCCAATGCTATATCTGGCTTTCATATATCTCACCCAAAGACTATCACTTTTATTATTTTTTAAACTCTGCCAATTTTTACAAGCACAAGCTTTGGCTATATCATTCCTGGATGCTAATCTTAGGCCTTTCCTTTGAATATTCTCATATAGAAATCCCCTTTGAAAGAAGTTTCCACTTGAATACATTCATTTTTTGTGGGAGCACATTTGTCCATGCTCTTTCAAAAATATATTGTGGAGGTTTTTTAATTCTAATAAGTTCTTTAGCACTTTTTAGCACAAAATTTCTTTGTGGGTTCAGGGACTATTTCCACCCATAGCTTTTTAATATCGCATGTTTCTCCATAATGATTTGCTGCTTATACATAGCTTCCAGCTTTTTGTCACCTTTTTTGGATTCTTGAATGCTTTATCACCAAAGCTATATCTGGATTTCATATATGTCACCCAAACTATCACTTTTATTATTTTTTAAACTCCGCCAATTTTTACAAGCACAAGCTTTGGCTATATCATTCATGTATAGAAACTTAAACCTCCTTCCTCCATCGGGAACCAATGCTCTCCCCATCTTTTCCAATGAATTTTATTTTCCTTCCCTTTTACCCCATAAAAAATTAGACATTTCTTTTTCAAGCTTTGTAAACATGTTTTTTGGAGGTTGTAAAGTCATTAAAGTATATGCTAGTGTTCCTTGTAGCACATGCGTGATTAAAGTAAATTTTCCTGCCATATTTAGTAGGTCTTCTTTCCAACCAACAATTTTTCGCCTCAACTTTTCAACAAAACCTACTAAATACTCCTCCTTCAACCTTCCCTGATAAATCAGGCAACTTAAGTAGCTTAGAGCTCCTTTTTTATGTGTGAAACCCATGAGATTTTTTTTTTATGGCTATGTTTTAGGCTTTTTTGCAATTATAACTTGCCATTTATTTATATTTAACACTTGCCTCGATTCTTCCTCCAAATTCTGTAGTAACTTCATTAAATTTCTCATGGATCTGCTACTTGCATTTGAGAAGATAAAAATATTATCTGCATACGCCAAGCAGCTCACAGTTGGTGTGCTCCTTGGCTGTTTATATGTAATGATTTTTCCTTCTCTCATATCCTTTTTTAGATTTACTATAAAGAGTTCCAGATAAATATTAAATAAAGATGGCAGAGAGGGTCCCCTTGTCTAAGCCCTCTTGTAGGTTTAAATTCTTCACTAGATTAATTAGGCTAGCGAAGAATTCACCCATGATCATCTATGCACTAGAAATACATCTATGCATTAGGTCTATCCATAATTCCGAAAAACTCATCTTTCTCATTAAAAACATAAAATATCTCATTCAACTCTATCGAGTGCTTTGGACAAGTCTAGTTTTAATATTACATTATGCCCTCTTGCTTCGGCTCCTATTTCCTTGATCATTTCTGAAGCTAAATTAATATTCTCCATTATCAATCTATCCTTACAAAACCAGTTTGTTCAACATATATGATAGAGGGGAGAATTTTACTGAACCTGCCCTATAGTAATTTAGCTAGAATCTTATAAATAGAATTACATAGGCTAATTGGCCTATAATCTTCTCCTGTCTGTGATTAGCCTTCTTAGGAATCAGTACAATGTAGAATTCACCCATGCTTTTGTAATCTCCGCGCCAGCAAAGATACTAGCAATAGCCCTATCAGCTCTTTTTTAATAAAAAGCCAACTACGGTAAAAAAAACCATTATTCCACCCATCTGGACCTGCCGTGCTATCTTTGTTCACACTAAACACTACCTCATTTACCTCTTCCTCTATGGGGAGTTCTTCCAATTTTTTTTATCTTCATCTGAGACCTTCCTCTCAATATACTGCATTAATGAGGCCTTTCTAGGTGTGTTCGCACTGCATAACTGATTTTTATAATGCTTTTCTAGTTCATTTTTTATTTCCTCTTCCTTTTCTAACCGTTGCCCATTTGCTAATTTTAAACCTTTTATTCTTTGTTTAAACCTTCTTATTTTTCCATAGCATTGAAATATGTTGTATTTTTGTCTCCGTCTTTTAGCTACTTAACTCTGGCTCTCTGCTTCCAAAAATTTTCTTCCATGTGCATTTCGAGCCTCAATTGTGCTCTCGCTTTACTTAATTCAATTCTAGAGACATCATATTGCCTCTCTCATATTCTATTTCAAGCTTCTCAACCTTCTATTAAGCTTCTAGAATATTTTTATTAATATTTCCAAAAATCTTCTTATTCCATTTAACAAGTAAGAATCGCAATGTTCGAAGTATTTTTGCCAGGATTTTCATAGGATTACCCGAAGCTGGTTTTTCCCATGGTTCTTTTACTATGGCATTAAAACCCTTATGCAATCCCCACATGTTTTGAAATTTGAACCCATCATTTTTCCATTACTTACCTCAAATCCATAAGGAGCGGGCTATGGTCCCAGTAGGTTCTACTTAAATATTTGATTTTAATTCCTCCCATCTTGTCCATCAATTGTGTGTTAAGTAGAACTCAATCCAACCTGGACCATATTGCTCCCCTCCTCTTCCAATTATTGCACCATGTAAAATTTGACCCAAGAAAGTCCGCCTCCATTAAATTTGCTCTAGCAATTGCCTCGTTGAACTGATCTAAGGCAATCTGGTCAGGAGCTCTACCACCCCTTTTTCACTAGGATTTCTAATCACATTGAAATCTCCTCCAATAATCCAAGAAGTTTTCTTTGCGACTAGATCATCCATTGCTTTCATAACAATTTTTTATCTTCTCTAGCATTGCTAGCGTACACCACTGAAATGATTGAATCTGATTTATCTAATATGAAGCTGATAATTTTCTAACTTCTGCAACTATTTCAACTTTCATTGACTTATTCCACATGACCCATATCTTACCATCAGGTTCGAATAGGCCCGATCGAAGCCAATCAAATTCTTATATTTTTTATTTATTCTTTTATTACCATTGGTTCAGCTAAGATTAGAATATTAATTTTGTGTATTTTAATTAGCCCTTTAATTCTTTTAAACATATCTATGTAAATCTTGTTTGTGCTCTAGTGATGCATTTCAAATCATACTTAATATTTAAATATTTTTCTATTTCTAGAAGCTTTACTTGAGCTAGGTGGTGCCTGCACTTTTCCTAGTTTTAATTTTTCCAGGTTTTTCCATTCTTCTTAGTTCTTCAATTGGGCATGCTCTTTTTGTGGGATGAATCGGAGCATATTATGTTCATTTAAATCATCCTGAGGTAGATAAGAGATGTGCCTCACTTCAACTTTAACATGTCTTATATACGACTAGCTTTTTGCTCTGAGTCCTCCTCAGAGAGAAGATCATCATCCCCCCAATTATATCTCTTTATTTTTTTAATTTTTTCTGCCCCTCTTTTTCTTCCTCCTCCTTTCTCCAACCCCGACATTGCTATTTATAACCATCCCTTCTGCCCTATTCCTTCTTTCATCTTTGCTGTTTTGGCAAGCCATTCCCTAATGCCTTCCAATCTCTATACCTTCCATCTCTTTTACTACCATTACCTCTTCATCTTTCTCTCCCTCCCTACCCTCTCCCTTCTCATCATTTTCTTTTCCAGTAGATGCTATTTCTATTACCTCCAATGCCTCTTCTAAACTATCTTCATCCCTCTCTCTAACACTCCCAGCTACCTATAAGCCCTGCCCTACCTTCCTTCTGCCCCTTTCTCATTGTGACTCTTCCCTCTTCAACACTCTCCTCTCTATCCAAATTATAGCTTCTTCCTCTTCTCTCTGCCCCCTCTTCACCATAGCCTGCTTCTACCTTTCCCCTCATTAAATCCATCTCTTCTCATCCCTCTTTCCACCATACATTTGTTATTCCATGCCCCATTCTAAGGCAGTTTGTGCAATAACTTGGCATGAATTCTGGAATAACCTTCTACTATAATTCATTGTATAGTTACTGCCAATCCATATTCTATTCGGCGGAAGATTTTTAAGACTTATTTCAATGCAAATCTTGGCCAGCTTGGTCTAGTCATGCATGTCGTGGCTTCATCAATAAGCCAGGGTTTGCCTAACAAAAGCGATTGAGTATAGAGGAAGCTTATAAAAAATGAAGAGGGTGGTTCGGTAAATTAAACCATACTAGGGCATGTGCAGGTTCTTCCTGAGGAGTGAAGCTTGGCGACCACTTGAGGACACGCATGGTACCCCTTGATTGTCCACTATCCTCTAAGCCATATTCGGACAAAGTCTTCTTCCTCCTTGAAATGGATGAAGATGTGCTTCCCATCAAACCAAGCCATACTTATCGCTTCCCCCATTTTTAATGAAGCCAGAAATCATGAATATCTTTGAATATGGGTCGGCCATGGAAGAAACTTCCCAATAAGCATTAGCTTAAATGCATCAACAAGCTTTGTTAGTTCCTCAATCGAAAAAATTATAGAAGGCTCACCATTTTTCATGTCAAACTTCGGAAAAACTAGGTCGGTTTCATTGAATAGTGATGAAAATTATTTTTGTTAAAGAGTAAACCAGATTTCCCAATTTTAGCTTAAAAATTGAGCTTCTTCACTCAACAATGGCTATTTATCTCTCTAGAAAGTGAATTTTCTTCTCTAGAAAGCGAAAAATCTTTCCTAGCATGCGATATAATAGAAAATATATATTATGCTTGCTATATTTATTTAATTTTGCTTAGAAGGGTATAAAAGGCCAAAGGGTAGTATATTAGCTTTGTTAGTTCCTCATTCAAAAGCCATTATTTATATTCTTCTTATTCTTATCTTTATTTTATTATTCATCTATTTTTTTTCGTGTTATTCTTGTTATTCTTATTTCTTTATTCTTATATTTTATCTTTTTATATTATTTTTATTTTTATTATTTTATTCTTCTTATTATTTTTTCAAGGTTTGTTTTATTAATTATAATAGCCCTCTCTTTTGGAGGAGGAATGTCATTTTTACAAGCTAATATACTACCCCTTGCCCTTTTACACCTTTTAAAGCAAAATTAAATAATATAGCATGCATAATATCCTGCTTTATCTATTATATCATGCTAGGAAAGATTTTTCATCTAACTTTGATTCCATAGGATTCTTCTAGTCTCAACTTCTATACATTCTAACAAAATTAAAAAATATACTTGAGCTTTCTTCCTATCTATCTTTTATAAGCTTTCTACTTGAACTTTCTATTTGAGCATTCTGCTTGAACTTTATATTGAGCTTTCTGCTTGAGCTTTCTGTTTGAGCATTCTGCCTACTAGACATCACTAAGCTAATTTGCATCAGTATCTTCTGTTGCAACTTTAGGTAAACTTCTCTATTTCTATTTATATCTTTGTCCACTTGTTCAGCTCCTATCTTTAGCTAAACATCCTTACTGTTGCCTTGGTTTGCTCCTTTTAGTTTCTCCCTACCTCTTTATGCACTTGTACAGCATCTGCCTTCCTTCTTTGTATCACCTACACAAACCATAGATCAACAACAAACAGACAATACATTGTTTTCCTTGTTGCTACCTATCTTCCTTTTATGGTCCTTTCTTTTTGTTTCTAGTCTGCCTATAAAAGGTAGTTAATATCAGTAAGCTAGCTACGACATGTTGTTATTATTATTGTGCTCCTTCTAGTTCATGCCATGCTTTCTACTACTTCCAGAGCTCCTTCTATTTCATCCTTTTTAACTTTTAGACAACCAGATAAATAAACATTAAAACAACCATCACAATCTACAGCAGTCTTCTTTCTGCTTCTGTCTATATGTCTTTATCTTCCAAAACTCTACTAGCTGGACCAGCTTCACTTTGTTTCTATTATGTCACTTGCTCTATCAGAAAAAGTAACCAAACAAACATATATACATCCATCACCCCCTCTCCTTATTGCTGCCTTTCTATCAGTAGCATGATTCACCCCCATCACATGCAATCACCCCAAATTCTAACAAACAAACCCCTCTATTACATGACAATATTTCTATTAGTAGCACCTTAACATTTACTCCATGACATTAACAAAAAAACACAACCTATCGAAATACATCCATAAGAATTAATATAAATCTAATATTTTCAGTAATCCCTTACAAGGGCCCATAAAAGTACACGATATATAAATTTCCCTTATCCTGATTAAGCATCCCACAGGACCAGGATACTATAATCATTTCACCTACAGACTATGGGTTTATCTTATAGATATCATTTGAAAGATAATTGATGCTGCTACAATTGGTGGCCCTTGTAAGGGATGTACAGTATGCTACAACAAATAATATGCAACCTTTCAAGTTAGTTAATTTATTACAAATTATGGTGAGATTTTAGATAACTTCTGTGTTATAAATGGTTTTTATGGAGGTTCAAACTGCTCTCCTAAATATAGGATATTCTATTTCATCTAGTTTAAGTAAACCTATATATTTAGCAGGCATGTTTTGCACATCGAAGTCCTGATTTCCTAATTTTTACCTTTTTTAGCTTGCATATGAGTTTCTTGGTTCACTTCTCCATATATGTGCATTATACTTTAGTTTAAATAATGTACCAGTTGTATGATTTCTTCTATGACCTTTAATAATACCTACTAACAAAAGTGAATCCGTTTGTATTTGAATATTTTTTATTTTACTATCTTTGCATATCTTTAAGGTAGACAAAAGGGCCCAGATTTCAGACTGCATAAAAGTATTAGCTTTCAATTTTCTTGTGAATGCCCAAATCATCTTGCCATTGGAGTCTCTAAGAATTCTCCACCTTCTGTTGTGCCTATTTCTCTTTTAAAGCTACTGTCTGTATTAAGTGCCAAATAAACATTTGGAGGTTTATTCCAATGTATACTCATAAAGCTTGATTTGGGCTTTTGAAACCTTAGATGGCACCTATCTATATATTCTTTATTTTATGAGTAAATTATATTCTTTAAAGGGTAACTTTTGAAATGATTTTTAGTTCTTTTTTTATCTCACATACTATATTCTGCATTCATTTCAATACCCTCATATCTATTTTTGTTTTTGGCTTTCCAAATACACCATATTATCAAAGGTGGGATGATATTTTTGAGCCATTTATGTACTGATTTAAGATTTGTCCCCTTCATCCATTTCTGAATTTTTTTTTGAGAGTTTAGTTTTTATACTTTAAACTCATTTCTTTCAAATTTTTTCATATTTTTGAAGATTTTTACCTTGTGAATAGGTGATCTGAGGTTTCTATTCTCATTTTGCAGCAATCACATTTAGAGCTTAGATTTATGCCTTTTTTTGTATTCAAGTATCTAGTGGAATAATATTAGATATAGATTTCCATAACAATAAACGTATTTTAAGTGAATTATTATTGTTCAAACACCATTCAAATAATCGTGGGGGTTACTCCTAATTAGGTTTGCTAATTTTAAGAAAAATGAGCCTTCCTGTTTAACTTCCATTTCCAACCATACTTAGTAAACACAAAGTGGTTATCCACTATTTCTTTTTGCTTTAAAGTTTGTTTCCAGATCTGTGATTCATTGCTGATCTTTTTTATCCCATTATTGTCATTGTTAACTAGATATTTTGCTCTCATGTATGATGCCCTAAGATTATTATTCTCTTTTAATCTCCACCATCTCTTACAGGCCCATGCTTCAACTATCTTTCTAGATTGATAAATCCAAGACCCACTATTTCTTTTGGAAAGCAAAGATCTTTCCATTTAATCCAATAAAAATTCAGTCTACCATTCTTCTTTCCCCAAAAAAAATTCGCAAGTTCTCCTTCTATTTTTTATGAAAAATTTAGGCAGTTGCATAACAATTAGATTGTGCACTAGTATAATTTGAAGTACATGTGTTATGAGTGTAATTCTTTCACTCATATCCAACGATTCAATTTTCCAGCCCACAATTTTGTGCCTAAGCTTAACAAGTAAAAAATCTAGGTGCTCTAATTTAATTTTGCCTTCATATAATGGACACCAAGATAAGAGAGAGATCCTTTTATGTGAGAGAAACCCATGTTCTCTCTTATCTTATGTACTAGGCTGGGATGAGCTTTCTTTGATATTTTAAATTGACACTTATTTCTATTTAACACTAGACCCATTTTTTTTCCATTGTTTTAAAAATTTTCATTAGAAAATTTATGGATCTATTATTACCATTGGTGAATAGAATGATGTCTTCTGCATATGCTTGATGACTAATTTGAAGAGTGTCTCTATATTTCCTAAAAGTGTATATGTCCCCTTTATTTATTTTGATTTTCAAGTTCACTATAAAATAATCCAAATATTATTACCGGGTGGGGTTAAACTCTTTCCCCTTTTCCCCATTTATAATAGTCTTGAACCAAGTACTAGAAATGCATCTAAAAATTAAATATATCCATGCTTCTATGGAATCCATTTTTCTCATGGTAAAGATTAAACCTGCCAATCTACTCTATCGAAGGCTTTCGATAGGTCTAATTTGAAAATTACATTATGCCCTCTAGATTTGGAAGATTACTCTTTCATGAGCACTTAAGCCTGCCATATATTTTCCATGATCAATCTATTTTTTAGAAAGATGGATAGTTCATTTGAAATACCTTTAGGAAGAATCAGTCATAGTCTATTTTGCATCAGTTTTGCCAGTATTTTATATATTGAATTGCATATGCTGATGGGTCGGTAGTCCTCTCCTTTTTGTAGTTTTTTTTGGGAATAAGGACTATATGAGTTAGCACCCACTTTTTTTTTAATTTCTGCTCCGCAGATGAACCAATGACTGCCATGAATAATATTTTGTTTAATTATATCCCACAAGCTTGGAAAAACATGGAATTCTAGTCATCTAGGCTAGCTATGCTATCCTTATCCAAGCTATAGATTGTGTCTTTGATCTCTTTCTCTTCTGGGAATTCCATTTCGCTTATTATTATCTTCATAATTAATTTTATTATTTTTGTTTTGAAAAATTTATGCCCTTTTATTCTATTATTATCGCATAGTAATGTTCTATATATGCCTTCAAGAGTATCTTTAATTTATGTCTTATTTTCTATCCATATTCCTTCGTTGTTTTTATTCCATTTCTCTATTGTTTTTGAATCTTGATTTTCGAAACCAGCGGAAAAAATTTCGTGTTTTGGTCTTTCTCTTTTAACCATTTTACTTTTACTCTCTATTTCCAAAAATTTCTTCAATATAATTTTAGTTTAAGTTCACTTGTGTCTTATTAAGCTCGCAAAGATTGCTTATGCTATGATATCCATCATATCTTGTTCCAGGTTATCAATTTTCTATTCTATTTCTATAATACTCTGTTGATAATCACAAACTTATTTTTATTCTAGTTAATTAAACATGATTTCAACCTATCTAATTTAACAGTGAGGATCTGATCCGGATTACCCTTTACTGCTACAACCAAGACTCTTTCACCGTGTCTTGGATGTCATAATGGAGGCACCACATATTCTAAAAATTAAATGCTGTGTTTTATTTTTTGTTTTTTAATGGGATAAAAGAGGGTTATGATTTGAAGAGGTTCTGTTCAGATGTTTGACACCTATATTTCCAAATGAATCTAGCCACTTAGAGTTGAAGAGGACTCTATCCAGTCTAGACCAGATAGCTCCTTTCTTTTTATGGTTGTTTGTCCATGTAAAATTTAAGCCTAAAAAGTTAGCTTCTAGTAAATTACATCTAGTGAATACTTCATTGAATCGATCACTAGCTTGTAAATTTATAGTTTGTTGCCTTTTTTTCTAATGCATTTCTAATAGTATTAAATTCTCCTCCTATTATCCAGGGTGTGTTTTGAGTGCTATATGCTCCATGATTTTTTAGAGTTCCTTTCTTTTTTATTTAAAGTTACGAGCATAAACTACTAATATGGTTATCAGTTTACTTTTATTTAGGCTGAGATTTATTAATTATTCATATTCCTCCATATTTGTGAAATCCAAATAATCTTTCCAAATCACCGATATTTTACTAGCTTTATTAGACAATGCAATCGTGAAACCTAGCTTATTATTATAATCTTCCAGTTGTTTTATCTAAATTAGTTCCTCTAACATTAATAGTGAAATTTTATTTAGTCTTATCATTTTTTTAAGATGTTTAAGGGTGTGGAGTTGGCTATTCCCCGAATATTCTAGAATAAATATCTAAACATTATTTGAGAATTTTAGTTGAGCTCATGTTTTACACTTTGTACCATAGGGTTTATTTAAATATTTTTTTTGTGTTTCTTGTCTTTTTTGTGAGATTTGGGCTTTGAATTAATTTAGACATTTCCTCCTTGTCAATAATAGGCAATTTCAGACATATAATTTCAATTCATCTAAGGCGCATTCCCTATTAACTATTTCGATCTCTTCTTTTTAATATCTATGTCATCTTTAGACTGAGTAGGGTAATTTATTTATGCAGTTGTAAAAATATCATTGCAGCCTTTAATATCTTCAACAAAACCAACTTCAGAACTAGAACACCACCCTTACGTGTCTTCAAATTTGTATTCTTTTAGGTTTTCAAGTTCTATGGACCAAATCTTTAATTTTATCTATCATAATTCTAATTTCTTTACTTTTCCTTTGTTTTTATCTTGGACATAATTACTATTGGTAGGTTTGTTTATAGAGGAAGAGATTATGTTAGTGCAGAAGTTTCAAATATGCCCTCCTCAATAATTTTTTCTTGCTTGGTTATGGGGCTATAAACCAATTTTTTTTATTTTTTACCAGGGTTCTTATCCCTAGACTTAGCCATACATTCCTCTGTTGAGTGTCCACTTTTTAAGAATTTCCCATAGTAGCTAGGAAGTTATTCAAATGATGATGGACTGCTAGTAACCTTTCTCTTCATTGTGCACAATACAGATCCTTTGTGGGATAGGAATATTTAGATTGACTTCAATGCAAACCCTGGCCACACTTGACATAGTAAGAGTGACAGTAGCCCCATCCATCAGTAGAAGATTACAAATAAGCTTCTTCATATTCTTCTTATTAATCTTATTCTTTTTAGTATTCTTTTTCTTCTTTTCTTATTCTTTTTTCTTTATTCTTTTTTTTCTTATTTTTTTAGTCTTTTATTTTTCTTATTCTTCTTATTATAGTTTCTTCTAATCTTCTTATTCTTCTTATTTTTTTATCTTATTCTTATTTTTATTCTTCTTATCTTTTATTCATCTTATTCTACTTATTCTTCTTTTCATGTTATCTTATTATATTCTTTTTTATACTTAATCTTCATTCTTGTAGCTCTTAATTTCTTATTATTCTTCGTTAGTTATTATTATTATTTTAATTATTATTATTCTTATTCTTCATATTCTTCTTTTTATTCTTTTTCTTATTTTTCTTCTTATTCTTCTTATTCTTCTTATTCTTCTTTATCTTTTTATTCTTCTTACTCTTCTTATTCTTCTTTTAGTTCTATTTTTGTTATTCTTTTTATTCTTCTTATTCCTTTTATTCTTTTATTATTATTATTCTTCTTATATTTTTATTCTTCCAATTAATCTTAATGTTCTTATTTTTATTATTCTTGGTATTCTTAGTATTAATCTATGCTTATTTATCTTCTTATTCATCTTATTTATCTTATTATTTTTATTCTTTTTATTCTTCTTATTCTTCTTATTCTTCTTATTCTTCTTATTCTTCTTATTCTTCTTATTCTTCTTATTCTTCTTATTCTTCTTATTCTTCTTATTCTTCTTATTCTTCTTATTCTTCTAATTTTACTTATTCTTCTAATTTTACTTATTCTTCTTTTTTATGTTATTCTTATTATTCTTCTTATTTTTTATACTTATTAATCTTCTTATTCTTGTTATGCTTCTTAATCTTATTATTCTTCGTTAGTTATTATTATTATTTTATTTATTATTATTCTTTTTATTATTCTTATTCTTCATATTCTTTTTTTATTCTTTTTCTTATTTTTCTTCGTTTTCTTCTTTTTCTTCTTATTCTTCTTATTCTTGTTATTCATGTTATTCTTCTTATCTTCTCATTCTTCATATTCTACTTATTTTTCTTTTCTTATTTTTTTATTCTTTTTATTCTTCTTATTTCACTTATTCTTTTTTCTTATTAATCTTCTTATTTTTTTTATTTTTCTAATTAATCTTAATATTCTTATTTTTCTTATTCATGGTATTCTTAGTATTAATCTTATTCTTATTTATCTTCTTATTCTTTTATTCTTCTTATTCTTTTTATTCTTCTTATTCTTATTATTCTACTTATGATTTTTATACTTTTTTTCTTCTTAATCTTGTTTTTATACTTATATTATTATTTTTCTTATTCTTTTATTCTTCTTATTCATCTTATTATTTTTATTCTTCTTATTCTTCTTATTCTTAATATTCTTCTTATTCTTCTTATTCTTCTTATTCTTCTTATTCTTTTTATTCTTCTTATTCTTCTTATTGTTTATATTATTATTCTTCTTATTTTTCTTATTTTTCTTATTCTTCTTATTATTTTATTCTTCTTATTCTTCTTATTTTCTCATTCTTCAATTTCTTCTAATTCTTTTTATTCTTCTTATTCTTCTCAGTCTTCTTTTCTTCATTTTTTTCTAATACTTCTTATTCGTCTATTCTTGTTATTCATCTTATTCTTCTAATTCTTTTAATTATTATTAATTTTCTACTTCATCTTATCCTTCTTATTCTTCTTATTCTAATTAATCTATTTATTCTCTTATTCTTCCTATTTATATTATTCATCTAATTCTTCTTATTATTCTTTTTTGAGTTATTCTTGTTGTAATTTTTTTTATTCTTATCTTTGTATCCTTTTTATTCTTCTTATTCTTCATATTCTTATTATTCATCTTATTCTTCTAATTATTCTTATTCTTATTATTCTTCTTATTTTTCTCTATTCTTCTTGCTCTTCTTAATCTTCTTATTCTTTTTATTCATCTTATTCTTCTTATTCTTCATTTTTATTTTATTCTTTTTATTCTTTTTATTGTTCATGTTGACCTTTTTCTTTTTTGCTTATTATTTTTTTTAATCTTCTTATTCTTTATTTTCATCTTATTCTTCTTATTCTTCTTACACATCTTATTCATCTTATTCTTCTTATTCTTCTTATTCTTATTATTCCTTCTTATTTTTTTTATTCTTTTATTCTTTTTATTCTTTTTATTCTTTTTATTCTTTTTATTGTTTTTATTCTTTTTATTCTTTTTATTCTTTTTATTCTTTTTATTCTTTTTATTCTTTTTATTCTTTTTATCTTTTTTATTCTTTTTATTCTTTTTATTCTTTTTATTCTTCATGTTTCTCTTATTCTTTTTATCTTATGTTTTTTTTTGTATTTTTTTCCTTTTCTTCTAATAATAATAATAATAATTATTATTATTATTATTTTATTATTATTATTACCACCACTATTCTTCTTCTTATTATTATTTTTGGTATTCATCTTATTTTTCTTATTCTTCTTATTTTTATTATCATTCTTATTTTTTTATTCTTCTTATTCTCTACATGATTCTTATTTTTCTTATTCTTATTTTTCTTCTTTCTTTCTTCACATTCTTCTAATTCTTCTTGTTAGTATTATTATTCTTATTATTCTTATTCTTCTGATTATTCATATTCTTATTAATATTCTTATTCTTCTTATTCTTATTATTAATTTTGTTATTGAATTATTCTTATTTTTCTTATTCTTCTCATTCTTCTTATTCTTCTAATTCTTCTAATTCTTCTTATTATTCATATTATTTTTATTCTTCTTATTCTACTTTTGTTTTTATTTCTTATACTTCTTATTCATTTTATTCTGTTATTATTCTTATTCTTCTAATTCTTATAATTTTTATAATTCTTCTTATACATAATATTCTTCTTTTCCATATTATTCTTCTTACTTTTATTATTCTTCTTTTTTTCTTATTCTTCTTTTTCTTGTTATTCTTATTTTTTTTTCATGTTCTTATTATTCTTATCTTCTTATCCTTTTTATTCTTCTTATTCTTCTAATTCATATTATTCTTCTTATTCTTTTTATTCTTCCTATTATTTTTATTCTTCTTATTCTTCTTATTCCTCCTATTATTCTTATTCTTCCTATTATTATTATTCTTTCTATCTTGTTATTTTTCCTATACTTCTTATTCTTCAAATTTTCCTTATTCTTTATATGCTTATTATTCTTGTTTTTGTTATTATTCTTTATATTCTTCTTATTCATCTTATTCTTCTTATTCTTCTTATTCTTCTTATTCTTTATAATATTATTATTCTTTTTATTCTTTTTATTATTCTTATTCTTCTTATTCTTCTTATTTTTTTTATATTTCTTATTCATCCTATTCTTATTAGTGTTATAAATTCTTCTAATTATTTTAATTTTTATTTTTTTCTTATTCATCTTATTTTTTTATTCTTCTTATTCTACATATTCTTCTTATTTTTATTATTCTTTTTTTTCTTCTCATTCCTCTTATTTTTATTATTCTACTTATTCTTTTTATTCTTCTTTTTCATGTTATTATTGTTATTTTTTTTATTCTTATTTTTCTTATCTACTTATCTATTTTAATCTTTTTATTCTTCTTGTTTTTATTATTCTTATTATTCTTATTATTCTTATTATTCTTATTATTCTTATTATTCTTATTATTCTTATTATTCTTATTATTCTTATTATTCTTATTATTCTTATTATTCTTATTATTCTTATTATTCTTATTATTCTTATTATTCTTATTATTCTTATTATTCTTATTATTCTTATTATTCTTATTATTCTTATTCATCTTATTCTTCCTTTTATTCGTATTCTTTTTATACTTCTTATTCTTCTTATGCTTCTTATTCTTTTTATTCTTTTTATTCTTCTTATTCTTCTTATTCTTCTTTTTATTCTTTTTATTCTTTGTTTCTTCTTTTTATAATAAATCATTTTACTCTTTTTATTCTTCTTATTCATCTTTTCCTTCTTATTCTTTTTATTCTTCTTATTCTTCTTATACTTATTATTTTTCTTATTATTCTTATTCTTTTTATTCTTCTTATACTTCTTATTCATCTTATTCTTGTTATTTTTATTATTTATCTAATTTTTTTTAATTTTTGTTTTTCTTCTTATTCATTTTATTCTTCATTATCTTTTTATTCATCTTATTCTACATATTCTTCTTATTCTTCTTATTTTTCTAATTCTTCTTATTTTTAATATTTTTCTTATTATTCTCCTTATTCTGTTTCTTTTTATTCTTCTTATTTTTATAATTCAACTTATTCTTCTTTTTTGGGATATTCTTATTTTTCTTATCATTTTATACTTTTTATTATTTTAATCTTCTTATTCATCTTATTCATCCTATTCTTCGTTTTATTCTTATTCTTGTTTTTATTCGTATTCTTCTTATTCTTATTATTTTTCTTATCTTTTTTTTTCTTCTTTTTCTTCTATTTATTCCTTTTCTTCTTTTTATAATTCTTCTTATTCTTCTTATTATTTTTATTTTTCTTATTCTTTTTATTCAAGGTATTCTTCATATTATTTTTATTCTTCTTATTCTTTTCATTCTTATTGTAATTATTATAATTAATATTATTATTCTTCTTATTCATCGCATTAGTTTATTTATGTAATTCTTCTTATTCTTTATATTTTTATTCTTCTTATTCAATTATTTTTCTTATTCAATTATTCTTTTTTTTAAATTTGTTTTATTATAATAACCCTCTCTTTTGGCAGAGGAATACTATTTTTACAACCTACATCTACCTGTGGCCCTCTTACACCCATCTTAACCTTAAACTTACTAGCTAGCATGTTGAAATTTAAAATTTTCTCAAATAAGCAATTATTCATGTTATAAATTAAACTAGAATAAGCTGGAGGCTATGGACTAGTTTATCTAATTTTCGGCCCATCTTTCCATTTAACTGTTTTCGGTCCATCTTTTCGGCCCATCTTTTCATTTAATTCCATGTATTGCTCGGCCGTTTCTTGAGCTCAGCATCTATCCTCTCGTCGCCTCGTGTCTCAAGCCCTGTTATTCACATTATTCTGAGTATTTTCCATCCGTCTTCCATCTTCTTTTATATGCTCCAGTACCTGCAATATAAAGAAAACGAGCACGACTACAATATAACTTCTCTACCCTATTCCCCTTGTCCCTTGTTAAACATATACAACATTTATTAATCTATTCTTCGCTTCCATTCTCTTTGCCGCACCTTATAATGAGTGCTCTGTCTACCGAGCTACAGCAAGACCTACAACTTTCTACATAACTCTCAAAAAAATAAAAAGTTCTGTTAAATAAAAACCAGAATTATAACAGGTAAGACTACAAATAAGCCAAAAAAAACCCTCTCCGAGTGCTATAAGCTGTCCACCATTCTGTAATTCCTCTACGAGTGTTGAACACCCACAGGGCCAGAGATCAGTCGAGAGTGTCTACCATAAATCAACTCGGGAAACAACAAATAAAGCAGTGATAATCAACTTATAATGTATGTTCTTGTCAAGGGAAAAATAAATATAAAAACTGCATTATTTAACCTATTAAACAACTACAAAATTAACAATGTAGAAATAAAATCACCATCGACAGTTTGCTTACAACCTGCAATATAATACACCAAATAGAAACTTACGTGTACACAACCTACCAACCAAGACTCCATGCTGTAAACCACTTCGTATGATGCTACGCTGCTGAGGAAAAAATATTTCGTATGATCTAAACAACAAAATTTTATTTAGATTTAGCTCAGCCTCCACCCTTTATAACTCTAACATAAGAAAAAGCCATCTTATCTAATTTTACTAAACCTTTTAATTTTTTCGGCATAGAAACCTCATCGAATTCTATTTCTCCTTTTTCAGAGCCTATCCTCGCAAGATTATCTGCTGGGTGTTTGCCTCTCTATATATATGCATTATTGATGCATTTAATTCATTTTAAGCTTCATTATTATTTCTAATTCTTCTTCATATTTCCAAAGAAAAATTCTTCCTATTACTAAGTTAAATAATAACATCGAGTCTACCTATATTTGAATATTTTATATTCCAATTTTTACATACATTTAAGCCTATACTTAACGCCCTAATTTCTGAATGCAGAGCCGAGTCTGCTACACTAACCGAAGTGAAAGCTTTCATGACTGTGCCTTTATGATCCCTTATTAACCCACCTCCCCCTGCTATTCCTGTATCCCTATTGAAACTTCCATCCGTGTTTAGGGAAAATTTTCCTTCAGGGGGCCTGGCCCAGCTTATACTTTTTGCCCAATATTGTTTAATAGATTTTATATTAAGACCCCATTCCCTCTTCACTTTCTTATCTATAGCTAGTTTATCTACTATAATGGGTTTAATGTTTGATATATTACTTATTTCCTGCTTAATTTCTTGTAATATATCTTTTGAGTTCATTCTTTTCCCTTCAAATCTACTCCTATTACGAGCTTTCCATAAACACCATATCACTACATGAGGTAAATTCTTATTGAGCCAATTTCTAGCAGGGTTAGTGGAAGTTGCTTTTTCCCATTTTTTAATTCTCTCTATTAGCCTCTCCTCTGTATTACTAATTTGTTCATATCCTTCAAGTTTCTTCCAAATTTCTACTGCAATTTTCCCTCTCGAGAATAGGTGGTCCATTGATTCCACTTCTGCAAAGCAGCATTCACATCTGGACACTATTTTTATACCCTTTCTCTGCACATTGGTGTCCACAGGTAAAGCATTTGATAATACTTTCCAGGCTAGCGAGCACATTTTTTGTGGGGTGCCTGCTTTCCAGACCCATTTAAATATGGGTTGAGCAGGTTTTTTTTCCTAATCAACTCCTTCACCGATTTTAGTGTGAAATTACCTTGTGGTGTGAGGGTCCATTTCCAACCACTCTTTTTTAATATTGAGTGTGATTCTACTATCTCTTTATGTTTTTCCAGAGCCTTCCAATTATTTGATACCTACTTAAGCCTCTGGTTATTTTGTGTTAAATATTTTGCCTTCATAAATTTGCCCAGACTATCATTCTCAATCAGCCTCCACCATCCTTTACAATCCCAGGCAGTGGCCATATCCTATAAAGTGATTATTCCTAAACCTTCTTCAGCTTTTGGATAACATATATCCCTCCAATTTTTCCAGTGAATTTTTTGCTTCCCATCTTTTTTGCCCCATAAAAATTTGACATATCTGATTCTAATTTATTCAAGAATTTCTTCGGAGGATGTATTACAGATAAGATATGCACTAGTGTGCTTTGTAACACATGCGAGATTAATGTAATCCTCCCCCAAACCCTAAAAGATCTTCTTCCAACCTGCTATTTTCCTTCTGATTTTATCTTGTATTGGTGTTAAATATTTCTTCTCAGTCTGCCTTCATATATTGGGCAGCCTAAGTATGTTAAAGCTCCCTTATTATGTGTAAAGCCTTATGTTTTTAATCTTATTTATCACTTTCTCTGTAGTCTTTTTAGCTAACATAAACTGACACTTCTTTTTATTTACAACCTGACATGTTTCTAATTTAAATAATTGTAATAATTCTATCAGATTTATTACAGATCTTTTACTTGCGTTTGTAAAAATTATTAGATCATCGGCATAAGCCAAACAACCTATTCTCGGAGTATTATATGGTTGTCTAAAAGGTAATATATTACCATTTGACATTCTTTTGTTTAAATTAAGAATAAGTAGATCTAAATATATATCAAATAATAAGGGGGATAATGGGTCCCCCTGTCTTAGGCTTCTTATGGGTTTAAATTCATCACCATATTACCATTTATGATAATTCTAACCCAAGCACTTGAGATGCATCTATATATTATGTCGCATAATTCAGAAAAACCATATTTCCTTAAAATGTAACAGAGTGTATCCCATTCAACTCTATGAAAGCTTTAGACAAATCCAACTTGATTACTAGATTATTACCTCTTGTTTTAGTTGCAATTTCTTTCATCATTTCTGAAGCTAATCTAATATTTTCAATCATTAGTCTGTCTTTAACAAATCCGGTTTGCTCTGGTGATATTATTAATGGCAAAATAATACTTAATCTGTTTTGAATTATTTTAGTTAAAATCTTATAAATCGCATTGCATAAACTTATAGGTCTAAAATCCTCGCATAGCTGGGGAGCTTCTTTTTTGGGGATTAAAACTATAAATGAATTTGCCCAAGCTTTAGGAATATCTGCTCCAGCAAAGAAACTGGCAATCACTGTAACTAGGTCATTTTTAATAATGGGCCAGTTTAGCTGGAAAAAGTAATTATTCAAGCCATCTGGTCCCGCTGCACTGTCTTTATCAAGATTAAAGACTGCAATCTTTACCTCCTCTTCTTCTGGGATTCTTTCCATCATTTGATTTTGTTCTTTCGTAATGGAAGCCCCAATCTCTTGAAACAAGGAGTTCCCTTCGTGAGGCATGTTACCACACAGATGGGATTTAAAAAAATTCAAATAGGGTACATAATTGTTTGTCTTCTTCTATCCATCTTCCTTCTTTACTTTTAGTCCTTTGATTTTATTTTTCTGTGTTTTTATTTTGCTCATGTTATGGAAAAATTTGGTGTTTCTATCACCATCTTTTAACCATTTAATTTTTGCTCGTTGTTTCCAATATATCTCCTCCATATGTAACTTTAAACTCAATTCAGCTTTAGCCTTGTTTAAAACCTTCCTAATTTCTTTGTCATTTTTATTATCGTATTCTTTTTCTAACTTTTCCACTTGTTCCTCTGCTTGCTTTATTTGCTGATTTATATTTCCGAAAACTTCTTTATTCCATGATTTTAAATGTTTTTTTAATCTATATAGCTTTGTCATTAGAACATGCATCGGTTTACCCGAAGCAAGTTCTGACCAAGAATCTCTTACTAATTTTTCAAAATCGGCATGTTTTCCCTACATGTTTTGAAATTTAAAACTTCTGTACCTCGTTTGTTGTTGTGAAGTGTTATGAGGAGTGGAGAGTGGTCTGAACAGTTCTGTTTAAATGTCTAAGCCCTGTAGTCCCATGTGAGGCTACCCACTTCGCATTACACATTACTCTGTCCAGCCTGGCCCAAATTGCTCCTCTTTTTTGCCAGTATTACACCAAGTATAATTTGAGCCTGTGAAGTCTATTTCCATCAAATTAGAATTAGAAATCGCCTCATTAAATTGAGACATTGCTATTGTGTTAGGGGTTTTCCCCCCCTTCTTTTCTGAGGCACTTCTTGTACATTAAAGTCTCCTCCTATCAACCAGGGAACATTTTTTGCTGCAATTTTCTGCATTTCTTCCCATAAGACTAGTCTGGATTTTTTATCATTTTTTGCATATACTACCGATACTATGTCTTCGAATATTTTAAAGTGCACTATTTGTTCTGTGTCTTTTAATATTTCTATATCTAAATAATTATGCCACATAATCCAGAGTTTACTATTTAGGTTAGAAAATGAATTATTAAACCCTAGAATTCGACTATATTTAGTTAGTTGGTCCTGTTGGATCAAAGGTTCTGCAATTACAACCAATGAAATTTTATATATTTTAATCAATTGTTTTAATCTATTTATCGAGGGGTTATTTGCCACCCCTCTAATATTCCAATATAAGTAACTATCCATTAAAACCTAATTTAGATTGTGATCTTGTTGTGCATTTTGACTCATATGTTTTATCTAAATATTTTCTCATATTCCTAGCACTCTTGGGTGCAATTGATTGTGATATTTCATTATATTTCCTTGCTTACCAAGTTGCATAGCCATTCTTTTTATGGCTTCCATGGATTGATCTCTAGTGAGTTTTTATAATTTTGCTTATACAATGCTAAATCATCTTTAACTTCTTCTATATTAATTTCTTCCTTTGCTTCTAGAGTACCGAATGGGGGGAACTTAAACTTCTGATTCTTCTTCCGGGAAATCAAGGAGATCTTCATCTATCCAACTATAATCCTCTAATTTTTCTTTTAACACCCTTCTAGTTTTATTTTTTCTACCTCTCCTCCTACTAACTTTCACTTCCTCCCAACCCTCTTCCTTATTCTCCTCATTTCTTATCTCTAAACTTACTTCTATATTACTTACCCTCCTCCATATTTAAAAAATAATTTTCTTCTCCCTCCTACTCCCCTCTTCTTCATCCTCTAAAGCTTGCATTTTTCCATGTTTCGGGCCCTCAACCTCTTTCCTTATCCATTTTTCAACCCTACTTCTTCTACCTTCCTGCCATTGCCTCACCTCTATATTCTGTTCCCATTTTACACACAACCATGTCGTGCCCAAGTCTTTTACAGGTAAGGCAGTAAGGGGGAAATTTTCAGGTATACCGTTTGCCAAAACCCCACATTCTGCCCATCTTCCCCTTCGCCTATCCATATTCTGCTAGGGGAAGTGTGAGGAGGTTGCACTCCACACAGACGCGAGCTTGGCTTGGCCGTGTCATAGAAACAGTGGCTCATCACGAATCAATGGCTTGCCCAAACAAGAAGAGATAGCATGGAGAGAATGGGCGTCAAACTATATAGGGAGGTTCGGCAAAGAGAACCATACCGGCAAGGGGAGCCTCCTCCGTTGGACTGAAGTTCTTCGTCCATCTTAGCACTCACATAGGATAGCCGTTTACTTGCCAAACTCCTCTATGCCATAAACGATAGAAGTCCTCGTTCGAAAAACACTGCAAAAAAACATGGCGTGCATCGTAATCTGCCAACTTTACCTTACCCGTGAGCTTTAGAGAGGAGATAAATTGAAGTATTTCGCTCGGGCGAGGCCTGCCGTGGGAGAACTTCCCAACGAGCATGTGTTCATAAGTGCCTGTAACTTCCTCATCTCTTTGGTTGAAAATATGATAGCGGGACTCCCGTTTTTTTTTCGAATGAGCGTGAGGGAGCGCAGGCTCCTTTGTTATCAAGGCAAAGGACTTATTTTTTGAAAATAAGCCGTTTTGCTCCATTTTCAGCTTGAAAGGAGCTTGATTTGAGCAAAAATGGAGGTTTTCTCTTATAGAAAGTGAGATTTTCTCTCTAGAAGTTGAGAGCTTTTTTTATTCAATTATTGTTCTTATTCTTCTTATTCACATTTTCTTATTATTCTTCTTATTCTTCTTATTCTTCTTATACTTCTTATTCTTCTTATTCTTCTTATTCTTCTTATTCTTCTTATACTTCTTATTTTTATTATTCTTTTTATTCTTTTTATTTTTTGTTTCTTCTTATTATAATTATTAACCTTATTCTTTGTTTCTCCTTATTATAATTATTTATTTTATTCTTCTCATTCTTCTTATTCTTCTTATTTTTTTATTATTATTCTTCTTCTTATTCTTCTTATTTTTTTATTATTGTTGTTCTTCTTATTGTTCTTATTTTTTTATTCTTCTTATTCTATTTATTCTTCGTATTCTTCTCATTCTTCTTATTCTTTTATTCTTCCCTTTCTTCTTATTCTTTTTATTCTTCTTTTCTCTTAATTTTCTTATTCTTTTTATTCTAAGTATTATTATTCTTCTTTTTCTTATTCTTCTCATTCTTATTTTTTTTCTCATTCTTCTTTTTCTTCTTATTCTTCTTTTCTTCTTATTCTTCTTATACTTCTTATTCATGCTATTTTTGTTATTCTTTTTATTCTTCTAATTTTTGTAATTCTTCTTATTCATAGTATTCTTCTATTCTTCTTATTATTCTTATTCTTCTTTTTTATTATTCTTCTTTTACATGTTATTCTTGTTTTTTTTCATATTATTAATATTCTTATCTTCTTATCCATTTTATAATTCTTATTCTTCTTATTCTTCTTATTCTTCTTATCCTTCTTATTCTTCTTGTTCTTCGTATTCTTCTTATCCTTCTTATTCTTCTTATCCTTCTTATTTTATTATTCTTATTATTCTTCCTATACTTTTTATTCTTCTTATTATTCTTATTCTTTTTATTCTTTTTATTCTTCTTATTTTTTCTTATTCTTCTTATTCATATTATTCTTCTTATTTTTCTTATACTTCTTATTATTGTTATTATTCATCTAATTTTTCTAATTTTTCTTTTTCTTCTTATTCATTTTATTCTTTCTTTTCTTTTTATTCTTCCTTTTCTTCTTATTCTACTTATTCTTCTTTTTCTTATTATTCTTCTTATTCTTTTTTTCATGTTTTTTTTCATATTTTTCTTATTCTTTTTTTTAATCTTATTATTCTTATTTGTTTATTCTTCTTATTCTTCTTTTTATTATTTTTCTTATTATTTTTTTTATTCTTATTCTTTTTTTTTCTTTTTTATTTTTCTTCTTATTCTTCTTATTCTTTTTATTATTCCTCTTCTTCTTATTCTTTTAATTATTCTTATTTTTATATTCTTGGTATAATTCTTATTTTTATTATTCTTCTCATTCTTATTGTTATTTTATTAAACTTATTATTCTTCTTATTTATCTTATTAGTTTATTATTCTATTTTTTTTCTTATTCTTCTCATTTATTTATTCTTCTTATCCTTCTTATCCATTTTTTTGTTTTTTTTCTTCTTTTTCATCTTATTCTTCTATTATACTTATTATTCTTTTCTACTTTTTCTTCTTATTTTTTTTCTTATTATTCTACTTATTCTTGGTTTTTTATTATTTTTTTTATTCTTCGTATTCTTCTTATTATTCTAATTCTTCTAATTATTATATTAATAATAATAATTATTATCATTATTATTCTTATTCTATATATTATTCTTATTTCTTATTCTTCTTTATAAACTTATTTTTATTATTCTTATTATTCATCTTATTTTTCTTATTCTTCTTTTCATTTAATTATTCTAATACTTTTTATTATTCATTTTCTTTTTATTCTTTTTATTCTCATTATTCTTCTTATTTTTTTATTCTTCATATTTTTTTATTCTTCTTATTCTTCTTATTCTTTATTCTTCTTATTCATATTTTTTTATTCTTCTTATTCTCCTAATTCTTCTTATTTTTCTTATTCTTATTATTAAACTTATTTTTCTTATCCTTCTTATTCTTTTTATTCTTCTTATTGTACTTATTCTTCTTATTCTTTTTATTCTTTTTATTCTTCTAATTCTTCTTATTCCTCTTATTCTTCATTTTTTATTATTCTTCTTATTCTTTATTTCTTATTAATTTTCTTTTTCTTCATATTCATCTTATTCTTCTTATTCTTTTTATTCTTCTTAATATTTTTATTCTTTGTATTATTCTTTTTATTCTATTCTACCCATTCTTTTTAATATTCTTATTATTATTAATCTTATTATTCTTTTTTCTCTTCTTATTCTTCTTATTCTTCTTATTATTTTTTTTCTCCTTATTCTTTTTTATTTTTTATTATTATTCTTTTTTTATTATTCTTTTTATTCATTTGTTTCTTCTATTTCTTATTATTATTATTAATTTTATTTTTATTTTTATTTTTATTTTTATTTTTCTTCTTCTTCTTCTTATTCTTCTTTTACCTGTTATTCGTATTATTCTTATTATTATTCTTATTCTTATCTTTTTTTCCTTTGTATTCTTCTTTTCCTTATTTTTTTTATTATTCTTCTTTTTTCATATTTATCTTATTTTTCTTATTTTTCTTATTCTTCTTATTATTATTTTTCTTCTTATTCTTTATATTCTTATTATTCTTCTTTTTTTCTTATTCTTATTATTCTTTGTATTCTTCTTTTTTTCTTATTTTCTTATTCTTTTTATTCTTCTTATTCTTTTTATTCTTCTTATTCTTCTTATTCTTATTATTCTTCTTATTATTTTTATTCTTATTATTCTTTTTATTCTTCATATTCTTCTTAATATTCTTATTCTTCTTAATATTCTTATTCTTCTTATTCTTCTTATTCTTCTAATTCTTCTTATTCTTATTATTCTTCTTATTCTTCTTATTATTTTTATTCTTATTATTCTTTTTATTCTTCATATTCTTCTTAATATTCTTATTTTTCTTATTCTTCATATTCTTCTTATTCTTCTTATTCTTATTTTCCTTTTTTTTCTTATTTTTCTTTTTATTATTCTTATTTATCTAATTCTTTTTATTATACTTATTCTTCTTATTCTTATTCTTATTCTTACTAATTTTTTTTATATTTTCTTATTCTTATTATTCCTCTTATCCTTTATTTCTTCTTATTCTTCTTTTTCTTTGTATTCTTATTATTCTTTTTATTCTTCATTTTTTTTCTTATTTATCTTATGCTTCTTATTCTAATTATTCTTTTTATTCTTATTATTCTTCTTTTTCTCTTTATTTTTCTTATTCTTCTTTTTCTTGTTTTTTAATATTCTTCGTATTCTTCTTAATCTTTTTTTTATTCTTCTTCTTTTTATTCTTGGTATTCTTTTTATTCTTCTTATTGTTATTCTTCTTATAAATCTTATTATTAGGCTTATTCTTCTTATTCATCTTATTCTTATTTTTTTAATTTTTCTTATTCTTTTTATTCATATTCTTCTTATTATTTTATTCTTCTTATTTGTTTTATTCATTTTTTTCTTTTTTTCTTCTTTTTCTTATTCGTATTCTATTCTTCTTATTACTTTTTTTTCTTATTCTTCTTATTATTCTTTTTCTTCTTATTCTTTTTTTTCTTCTTATTCTTATTATTCTTCTTATTCTTCTCATTCTTCTTATTCTTCTATTTACTCTAATTCTTATTATTCTTCTTATTCTTCTTATTATACTTATTCTTCTTATTTTACTTATTCTTATTATTCTTCTTATTATTCTTATTCATCTTATTTTCTTAATCTTCTTATTCATCTTATTTTTCTTATTCTTCCTTCTTTGTCTACTTTTCTTTTAATTCTTCTAATACTTCTTATTCTTCTTTTTCATATTTTTATTATCCTTCGTTTTCTTTTATTATTCTTATCCTTTTAATTCTTCTAATTCTTCTAATTCTTCTAATTCTTTTTATTCTTCTCATTCTTCTTATTACTTGTATTCTTCTAAATATTCTTATTCTTTTTAATCTTCTTATTCATCTTTTTTTAAGTTTGTTTTTATTATTATTATCACCCTCTCTTTTGGCGGAGAATACCATTTTTACAAATTACTTCTACCCTTAACCCTTTTACACCCATCTAACACATTAATTCTAGAATAATTCAATTTAACACTAAACTTGATTATATATTAGACATAGGCCTTATTTAATTCCCGAATCTACCTTGGAGCTTCAGGCTTTTATTTGGGTTTTACCCTAGATTTTGGTACTCTTCCGTGGGCTTCTTAAATTCTAGCCTTATTCCATGCTCTTCCGTCTCTTTGGACGTGCTTCTTAAAATCCAGCTTTATAATTTTGAGCACTCTTCGGTCGTGTTTCTGCCCATTCGAAAACCCTGCTCGCTTTACTTATGCGTCAATCTTTGCCATGATACGAGTTTCTGTTCTCTTTCGCCCTTCTTTCCGAGCAGACGAGTAAATAGGCCATGCATATAGAAGCAATACCATACAGACTCCTGCAAAAAATTCATTACCGACTCCCGTAAAAACCAGACTCATTACCGTATAGA
Organism: Sapria himalayana; assembly: GCA_029783825.1. NCBI lineage: Eukaryota > Viridiplantae > Streptophyta > Magnoliopsida > Malpighiales > Rafflesiaceae > Sapria > Sapria himalayana. The sequence goes on from JAREIK010013526.1 coordinate 36,512, forward strand.
CACGAACTTACCATAGACTACTCATTACAAGAGAAACACTTATTACCGTATAGACACTTATTACCATTCAGAAACATTACCCACTTCCGCAGAAGCTAGCATACTAGGAATCCTTATTCAATTGGTTTCCTTCTCTCCTCGCTTAGCTTTATCCCTTTGACGGCATAAACAAACTAAACACAGCATATATAAACCATAACAGACATATTTATTCATTTGGTGCTTCACTCCACCATCTGCTCAAGCTCCAACTGCACAACAAAGTTAAAATCCAGCATATATAAACCATAAACCATATACCTTATTACCTTTTATATTCCCCACAGAACCAAGGATAATTTCCTTCTCTGTCAATGGTTAGTTAAACTTAATAACATGGGATAGTTATTTATCCATTAGTTATTTCCACCTGAAATGCAAATCAAATCAAGCCTACAAACAACATTATAAAAACTAACCTCTAATATTCTTCTTAAGTTTCGACCTTTAAGCTAGGATTTTTGAATCCTAATATACGGAAATTCAGCTTTATCTAGTTCTATTAGACATTTTACTTTTTCAGGGATCTCATTCCCTTCAAATTCTTGCATTCATTTTTTCATCCCTTCCTCAGCTAGTTTATATGCCACCACATTGGCCTCTCTATATATATGTTTAATCTCTCATTTTAATTCACTTAAAATATTTTTAATATCATCAATTTCTTTTTCAAACAACCATAATTGCAACTTATTTTGAACAAGCTAAACCAATATTTTAGAGTCAACTTGTACTTGAATATTTGCATAATTATTTTCTTTGCAGATTCTTAAGCCACTATGCAGGGCAATTATCTCTGCATGTAGCACCGATGAAGTAGTACTCGATAATGTAAAAGCTTTTAATACTTTTCCATTCTCATTTCTTTAACTCCTCCACCTGCCTCCCCCATTTCTCTTTTAAAACTTCCATCTGTATTAAGCATTAGGCTTCCTGGTGAGGGTTTGTTCCAGTTAACTTTTTTGATGACTGGCATTTTCCTCGCTAATGTTGTAAGATTCCAAGCGCTTCTTCTATCTTCATCCATGCTCATTCTTCTCACTTTTATTGGCTCACAGGCATTAATAAAAGCATACAAAAAAATATGAATAAGAAGAATAAGAAGAATGAGAAGAATAAGAAGAATAAGAAGAATAAGAAGAATAAGAAGAATAAGAAGAATAAGAAGAATAAGAAGAATAAGAAGAATAAGAAGAATAAGAAGAATAAAATGAATAAGATGAATAAGATGAATAAGATGAATAAGATGAATACGAAGAAAATAAAAGCTTTTATTGCTTTTATTTTCTTCTTATTCATCTTATTCATCTTATTCATCTTATTCATCTTATTCATCTTATTCATCTTATTCTTCTTATTCTTCTTAGTCTTCTTATTCTTCTTATCATATTTTTTTATTCTTCTTTTCTTATTTTTAATCTTATTCTTCTTATTTTCTTAATCTTTTCATTCTTCTTATTCTTCTTATTCTATTTATTCTTCTTATTCTTCTTTTTCTTATTATTCTTATTATTTTTCATATTCTTCTTATTCTTCTTTGTTTTCTTTTTTATTTTTCTTCTTATTCTTCTTATTCTTATTATTCTTCCTCTTCTTCTTATTCTTTTTATTATTCTTATATTTTTAATTCTTTATATTCTTCTTATACTTCTTATTCTTCTCATTCTTATTATTATTTTTTTTTGTTATTATTCTTATTAATCTTTTATTCTTGTTATTCATCTTATTTGTTTATTTTTTTTAATTTTCTTTCTACTTATTCTTATTCTTCTTATTCATTTATTCTTCTTATTCTTCTTATTCATTTTTCTTCTTTTTATTCTTATTCTTCTTATTCTTCTATTATTCTTATTATTCTTCTCTACTTTTTCATCTTATTCTTTTTCTTCTTTTCTTCTTATTCTTCTTATTATTCTAATTATTCTAATTCTTTTTATTCTTATTATTGGTCTTATTCTTCTTATTTTTATTATTCTTCTTATTTTTTTTATTTTTCTTATTCTTCGTATTCTTCTTATTCTTGTTATTCTATTAATTCTTCTTATTCATCTTATTTTTCCTATTCTTATTATTAATCTTATTTTTCTTATTTTTCTTATTCTTCTTTTCATTTAATTATTCTAATACTTCTTATTCTTATTATTCTTTTTTTTATTCTTATTCTTATTCGTATTCTTCTTTATTCTTCTTATTCTTTCTATTCTTTTTATTCTTCTTTTTCGTCTTTTTCTTTTTATTCTATTTATTTTTTTTTCATATTATTCTTCTTATTCTTCTTATCCTTATTATTCTTCTTATTCTTATTATTCTTCTTTTCTAGTTATTCTTATTTTTCTTTTTATTATTCTTATTCTTTTTATTCTTCTTATTCTTCTAATTCTTCTTATTCTTTTATTCTTCTTATTATTCTTATTCTTAATTTTCTTCTTATTCTTTTTATTCTTCTTATTCTTCTTATTCTTCTTATTCTTCTTATTATTCTTATAATTCTTATAATTCTTATAATTCTTATAATTCTTATTATTCTTATTATTCTTATTCTTTTTATTTTTCTTATTCTTTTTATTCTTCTTATTCTTCTTATTCCTCTTATTCTTCATTTCTTCTTATTCTTCTTATTATTTTTATGTTTCATATTCTTCATATTCTTTATTTCTTATTATTCTTGTTATTCTTATTATTCATCTTATCCTTCTTATTCTTTTTTATCTTTTTTTTCTTTGTTTTCTTATATTTCTTTTATTTTTCTTATTCTTATTAATCTTATTATTCTACTTATTCTTCTTTTCATCTTATTCTTCTTATTCTTCTTATTCTTATTATTTTTTCTTATTCTTATTTCCTTCTTATTCTTCTATTTCTTCTTATTTTTCTTATTCTTCCTATTGTTCTTTTCTTTTAATTCTACTTATATCTATTATTCGTCCTATTCTTATTATTTTTGTTATTCTTTTTAATTATCTTATTCTTCTTACTCTTCTTATTCTTCTTTATCAACTTATTCTTGAGATTCTTTTTATTCTTCTTATTAATCTTTTTCTTCTTAATCTTCTTATTCTTCTTATTCTTCATATTCTTCTTATTTTTCTTATATTTTTTATTTTTCTTATTATTCTTATTCTTTTATTTTTTTTTCCTTATTCTACTTATTCTTTTTTTTCCTGCTATCCGTGTTATTCTTCTTATTCTTATTATTCTTATTATCTTATCCTTTTATTCTTCTTAATCTTCTTATTCTTATTATTCTTCTTATTCTTCTTAATTTTATTATTCTTCTTATTCTTTTTTTTCTTCTAATTCTTCTTATTATTCTTATTCTTTGCAATCTGCTTTTGCCTTTTCCAGGTTCAAATCTTCATTAATGATAGCATGGTATCTTCAAGGTTGGCATTTGCTTTTAGCTTTTGCCATATTGTTCTGCTATTCATGGGAGATGCGGAAAAGCTTATATATTTGTTGTTTTCTTTAACTGTACTGTGCCTCTATTGTACCTATTTGACTTTCTGAAACTATGTGTTTGCTATCTGCAAAAACCAAAAACATCATTCACACTATACAATCCTAACTCACCTGATAGTTACCTTCCTAGTTCATCTACAAAACCATCCAAGAATGCACAAAATATTTCTTTTTCTTACTTGTGAAAGTTTTGGTATGCTGTAAACATATATTGTATTTTTTTTATATTTCAACTGGCCATGTACTTTTCAAAAACAGAATACTATGTAGGTAGCTTTGTGCAGAATTCCGTTGTGCATATTTCCTACCTTAAACTGATAACACAGAGGAAGCATAAAATTGTAAACTACAAGCATGCTTTTCATGGTTAATTTCATTACTACTCTTCTAACCACTTCTATAATTTGGAAAGCCTATTTCTTATAGTATGAGTAAGCCTTTATATTTCATAGAGATGTTTATTTTTCCATAATCTTGATTACCTTTTAATATTGTTTTTTGCTAATTTATCTGCGACTAGATTGGCCTCCCTTAATATATGTATTATTTTGCAATTTAATTCAGAAACCAGATTATAATATCTTCTATCTCATTTCTATATTTCCATAGATATTTGTTTCCTTTAATTAAATTTACTAATATTAAGGAGTCCATTTGGACTTGAATATTTTTACATTGTTGCCTTTACATAGTCGTAAACCTTTTAAGAGAGCCTAAATTTTTGACTCAAATGGTGTATTCACTTTGATTATTCTAGTGAAAG